>PITA01011225.1:0-31125 GCA_004023965.1 Spilogale gracilis | reverse complement strand
GAAAGAAAGAAAGAAAAGGAATGGAAGGGAAAGGAAGGAAAGGGAGAGAGGGAGGAAGGAAGGAAGGAAGGAAGGAAGGAAGGAAGGAAGGAAGGAAGGAAGGAAGGAAGGAAGGAAGGAAGGAAAAGAAAGAGAGAGGTGTGTGGATTCATGTGTGTTTGTGTTAAGGTTTTTAAAAAGTTAGTTTAGGGGCACCTGGGTGGCTCAGTTGGTTAAGCGACTGCCTTCCGCTCAGGTCATGATCCCAGAGACCCGGGATCGAGCCCCACATCCGGCTTCCTGTTCTGTGGGAAGCCTGTTTCTCCCTCTCTCACTCCCCCTGCGTGTATTCCCTCTCTCGCTGTGTTTTTCTCTGTCAAGTAAATAAATAAAATCTTTAAAATTTTTTTTTAAATTTAAAAAAATAAAAATTTTATATTGGAACAATGTATGTATGAAAAATAAGATATTAGACACATGTACTACTTTTATTATTACTGCTTATTAGAAGTATGGTTGTAAAATTTTCCCATAATTGCACTCTGTAATTCAATCAATATTGCTATTTATCCAGGTAAATGTCTTTGTGCACATTTTTTTGTTTGTCTTTAAAATGAAATCATGAATGTGTTATATTTAGACACAATCTTAATATTTCCTATGCTAATAGCATATAATTATACATTCCATATTTTTAAAAGATTTATGTGAGAAAGATAGAGAGAGAATGATCAGGAAGAGGAGCAGAGGGAGAGGGTGACAGATTTCCCAGTAGACAGGGAGCCCATCCCGGGGCTTGATCACTTAACGGATTGAGCCACCCAGGAGCCACTACATTCTATATTTTTAATTAGCACCATGTCGAGTATATTTTTCTACTCTGCTACATTTGTTTTCACAAACCTGTACAACCTTCATCTTCTTTCTTCCTCATTACTATATTTTCCTTACTCATACTACTGTGTATATTATAAAAATAATATAATGTAATTATATATCTCAACAGTAATGAACAACACAGATTTGCTCAGAGCTTGCTTTTCCACCATGAATATATTATAAAAGCACAACTACTTGTGGTAAAAATGAAATAATTCAATCCTTTGTACAATGACAGTATTCCATGGTAAAGTCATCCTGTAATTATTTTATTTTTTCCACTGTTGGTTAGCATTGAGAGAAACTTAAAGTTTATTTTTCCATTACAAAAGTGCAGGAATAAATTTTCTTGTAGCACTCCCTGAATATAAGCATGTGTTTATACTGTGTGAGTGGGTGTGTGCAACTATGCATGTGTGTGTGCATTTGATACCAGAGGTGAGAGAAAGGGGTCAAATGTACACATTATTTGTTACTCCACAAATATTAAGAAACACATTCCAACATATTTGTTTGAGTTTACATTTCTTGGCAGTCATTGAGAGTAAAATTTGCATACATTCTTCTGCACACACTAATGTTAGCATTTGAAATTTTCACCCAATGAATTATGCTAATTTGACAGTTAAGTAGTTAGAACTCAGTAGTTAGAGCTTGTTTCTTTAATTTGCATTTTCCTGAACACTAACAAAATTGAATGAGTTTTCACATACTCCGGATATTTAAATTTCTACTTCTGTGTATTGCCAATTAATAACTTCCATGTTTCATTTATGTGGTTATCATTTATAATCAAATTTAGAAGTCCTTTGTATGTTTCAGAAACTATTACATATCGTTTGATTTGCGTTTGTTTTATAGTCCATTGCTTTTCTCCTATTTTTAGTGTATTTCTCAAAAAACTTATTTTTTCTATTGTTAGTATTATCATTCCTTTTTAAATTCTAATAACTTCATTGATAAGTTCTCATGTATTTCCCAAATAAACTAAAATTTTTAGCATTTGTGCCATCTGGAATTTTTTCTTTATAAATTTTTGTTAGAATTTACACTTTTTTCCTTTTTTAGATTGATAATTGTGCCAGCACCATGTACTGCATGCACATTTTATTATATCATAAGGTCCAATACCAAGAATAAATTTTGTTTCTTCAAAATTTACTTTCCTGTGTTTCAATTTCAATATTATACTACTTTGTTTACAAAAACTATTTAAGCTTTTTACATGAGAAAGCAAAGTCTTCCAGACAAAACTTATCTTAATATGTTTATCAATTTCATCAATGAGAACCTTCAACTTTGAACTTGATTCTAGATGGCACCATTGGGTGTATCTCTTGATGACAGGCTGAATGTATTTTTTACTACTTTTCAACTTTTATGTTAGATATAACCATGTGACTAACTTGAACTAGGTTACTATGAATGGAATGGGCTCCCTTGTGCTTCTAGAAAAAAAGCACTGAAGAGCTGGTACATGATTTACCATATAATCTTTCTCTGACTGAAAAAAATGTCTTATGTTGTAATGGTGGTTTCATAACATGGAGTAGTTTGTTAACTAAGTCATGAATGAGTATGACAAGCACTGCTCTTCTACTAACAAAGATTTTGTCATTGCATCGGACACATATTGTGAACATGAAAAAAAATCTTTGATGTTTGTTTTTTAATTTTTATTTGACTTTATTTTTTTCAGAGAACTTATAATTTCAACCAAAACTGAGCAGAAGGTACCAAGATTTCTCGTATACTGCTTGCCCCCATACAAAGCCTCCTCTTCTTGTCTATATCCATCATAGAGGAGTACATTTGCTACAGTTGAAAAACTGACATTGACACATCATTATCACCCAAAGCCCAGAGTTTACAATATGGTTCACTTGATGTTTTATATTCTATGAGTTGGGACAAATTTTAATGATGTATACCCACCATTATGGTATCATGTAGTGTAGTTTCACTGCCTTAAAAGTCCTTTCTGGTTGGTCTATTTATAGTTGTATTTATAATTGAAATCATATAAGCCTAAATTGAAAATTATGAAAAACTAATTCAGTTTATGACCATAATTTGGGGAACTGTAAAATGGCTTGGCTACATGAGGAAAATACTTTTATAAAATGAATTACAGATAGTAAAGTCCCGGCTTGGCATCCCTTCAAATGTCAATTTGAAGAAGCAAGAATTGGCAAGGGTAGAGCACCCTGTCCTCATTTTAATTATTGCATGTTTAAAAGATTTTCAAGAAAAAAAAAAGATTTCATGCTTAATTTCATTTTTAGTTTTCTTTCTATTGCTATACAGTAAACCACAAATATTAGTCGATTGATTCAAGGAATTTTGATATATGTTCATTCTGGAGTAGACTCCCATAAGATCAAAATGCAATTTAGGGAATATAATTTTGGAAAGCTCCACAATCTAAAAATCAATAAAGGATATTTACTTTATCTTATATTACAAGAGGCTTGAAATGAAAAATTTAAATCATGTCATCAAAATAGTTACTCTCATTTGTTTTTAATATATTCTCTGTTCTAATTTTAATTATGTAAAGCTTCATTTCAACATAGCAAATGCTATGTCTGTGCCACACTAAAATATTTGAGTATGGAACAGTAAAAAAATCAATTGATATGGTGTAATTATAGGTCAGAATGGCTGTGGTAGCTGATAATCAGTTTTACTCTAATATCTAGAAATCTGTCTAGATTTCTATCTAATATCTAGAATTCTAATCTAAATATTAGATTTCTATCTAATATCTAATCTAATATCTAGAAAATTTCTCTCTATATACTGATTGATGCAAATAAAGGCACATATAATGCTATAATAACCATTCCAACCTGCAAATGAAAATTTTAAATATTAATTACATCTCCGGGTTAATATATCATTTGCTTGGCATTTATTTGCTGTTGAACTCCTACCAGAATATTATTTTTATGACTCTTTGGCTTTTATGAAAAAGTTCCCTAATTTCAAGTTGTAAGAACATTATATTTATTCATACATGTTAAATAAACCTTGTGGAATCCTATAATTTTAGTTCCCAAGTTATGTCCAATATCAGTCTTGTGACAAAAGATCAATCAGTTACCTCTATTATAGATGTCACAGAGCAAGAGAATTAGAAAAAATTATCAATTTTTAGTATTGTCTGCTGAGTAGAGTGCAGTATTTTGCTCCTTCACTCTATTCATTTCAATAAAAGCAATAAGAAGTGGCTTTTAACATTCCAGTGTCACTAAGTTACTAGGCACAGAGCAATATGATATGCTTCCTGTAGCATTCCTATATATTCTGATGGTTGGGAAGCCAGCTAGGAGACTGGCTAGGACTAATTGTGATTTCTGAGTCAAGGATAAAGGATGCCATAGGAGCAAATCAAATGTCCAGAATACAAGGGCAAAGGTGATGAGATTTCCCATATGCTATGAAGACACTGCAAACATTAATTTTAATAGAGTGGGATTGAAAGCGCCTCACTCAAGAGGGTTACCTGTCATGGTGAGGTTTCTACACAAGCATAAGCTGAGGGGGAAGTGATAATATATCATCCAGAGAGCACATCACATGTTCCAAGGATATATAGTCTCATAAGCCCCTTGATGCCTGAAGCAACGGCACAAAACAAAAAGTTAGACAGCACCAAGGTCAGACTACCATAAAACCCATAATTAGGACTCTTTGATTGCTTCTCACATCTCCTTCCATATGTCAGTCTGGAGGAAACAAAAGGAGAAGAGAAACAGCTTGAAGTAGGAATGAACAAGGACATTGAGTGTACATCATCTCTTTTCCCTGAGATGACCCTCTGCAGGTTTCCTAGTCTGGTTCAAGCCAAGGAGGAAATGTAAACTGGGCAGGTGATGGAAAATTTTTTGTTTAGGCTAAACTAGCCACTTTAATAAGTGAAACAGACAGATATCCTAATTAAAAGTGAAGGAAAAGCTATGGAATATACTCAAGATGTCATTCATGTGTGATAAAAAAAATGTGAGAAATAGTGTGTTCCCACAACAGAGGTGGCAGAGAAAAAGAAAATGAATATTTTCTTATTTGCTCTCTAAGGAGTCCATCTCACTAAATAGAGTGGTTACATATAAATGCAGATTTACTATTTTTTAAATATGAAGATACAATGCATGATAAACATGGGAAGACACTAAGATAATTATTGATTTCCTGGCATTTTGAAAATACATTAATGAGAATAATTATTTCCTTTCAATACTATGAAATACAGGATGAGAGAGCTGAACACTTCATAAGGAAGTACACTTTTAAAAATCAGAACACATTTATTTTAACAATTAGAATTAAAATAGCTGTGCTATGAATCTTGACAATCTTTTTTGTCCTAGATAACATAAATTTTTTATTGTAAAAAACAAAAAAATCTTTTTGAGAATGCCCTTTCCAAGTATAGTAAACTATGCAAAAGATTTTAATACAAAAATGTTTGCATTATATTGTATTAGGAGATTTACTGAATCTTCTGGGGAAAAAAAGAGGCACTTATGAGCCTATATTCCATTTGTAAAATTCTGGAAATAAAGAAGAGAAAAGAAAAACAAGTTATTTAAGAACCATAATAGGAGACAACACTAAAAAGCCTACAGAAAACTATATTTTGCTGAAAATTATATTATTTGTTATGCCTTTAAATATTAATTTCATTCAGTTTGATCCAAAATGAGCTGTAGGTATAATTTGAAAACTAATGGACTGAACAAATGTGGTTTGATTAGACTCAGTGTAAGAAAATAGTGTTCCAAGATAAAGGTCAATAGTCTTTTTCAGTATCAAAGTCATGAGAAAGAAATTCTAAAGCATTAGGAGGAGGATAGTACATTTTTCCTTATTCTCAAACTACTCATTAAGATCTAGGACATCAAGAGCAAATGCTGGTCCCTATGTGTTTTGCCTGCACTGAACAAAAAATATGATAATATGATCATATTTCCTTCCCTTGGGAAGCAGCAAGATGTTGAGGAAAAAATTTAATACTTGTCACTGATCATAAATAAAATAAATGTTAATATACACAACTAAATAATAACATATGTAAGATAAAATTTAATGCTAGGTTTTGAAATTCTCTTATTTGGGGATATGAATGAAAGGGAATGAAATTCCCTTATCATTCTTTGTTTTTAAACTTCAAATCTAAACAACAAGAAAATAGAAAAGAAATTCAAGAAGACAAGTAGAAATGATCACAGAGTTAGACTTAATTTCTTATAGAATTAGGTACAATGAAAGTTCTAATTTTGCTTTAAGCAAACTTAAAAACAGAATTTGTCATATTCATAATCTAGTATCCAGATCTATATGTTATTATCCTTCATAATGCTCCTAAATAAATACATGACACATAATGATATATAATTTATCGTCAGGACCAAAAAGATGAGTAATTTGTAAAAGGTTGAATATGTGGCAGGCAATAGGGTATAGGTAACATTATATTTATTTATTTATTATAATTTAAAGCTGTTTATCTTGACATTTTTGATACATCACAAGAAAAAAAATGTGTCAGTTTTAACTTGTAATTAAAAAAATAAATAAAAAGGGTAAAATTTCTAATGTCCAAAACAAAATTTTACCACTCTTGCACAAGAGACAGTTCTCTCAAGATGGATAATTGGGAGCTGATGAGTAGAGTGTATGATTGGGTTAAAGTTAAGTAAAACTGACATTCCTCGCTTAACCCAAGCATTCGGGGGTGCAGTAGCTATAGGAGGCTTACTATTCCTATTGTACTTAGAATTAGAACACTGGGTTAGGAAACTTATTTAATCATTCTTATAATAGTAGTGAATAAAGCTTAATTTAGTTGAATAGTATTGATATGTTAAGTTTTCTGAAAATAAAATTTATTTTAGAAAAGAACAAATTTATTTAAAATAAGACCAGTGTGCCATAAAAAAAAGATTTAATGTGTTTCCCCATACATAAAAAAGAAGGAAAGATAGAGAGGAAAGCAAATATGATAACAAACAGGAACAAAAAAAAGTATAGTAAATATGACTTGTTGAGAAAAGCAAGTTATACAGCACAATGTATAATGTATTTTCCATTACTATAAAATACATAGACACAGAGAGCATAACATTAAAAAGTTGTCAGTTCATAGAGAAAGGGAGGTGTGAGATATCAGCAAGTTTTATTTTTATTGTTTTATAATTTTTTGTTGAAAACAGTAAATGATATTTAAAATTTATTGTTTAAATTTTAATTTATCATGGTAAGAACACTTAACATAAAATTTACCCTTTTAATAATTTTTCTTAAATTTTGTCAAATATGAGAAAATTAAACATCACACTCTTAAACAACCAATGAGTCAAAGAAATCAAAAGGGAAATTGGAAAATATCTTGGCGGAAACAAAAAGGAAAATGCTACATACCAAAAGTTATAAGACAAAAAAAAAGTTTTAAGAGGAAAAGTTTATAGTGATGGATACTTACATTTAAAAATAAAATAAGATCTCAAGCAACTTAAAATTACACACTAAGGAACTGAAAAAAAAAAAAAAAAAGAATAAACTAAACCTAAAGTTAGCAGAGTGAAGGAAATAACAAAGATCAGAGTGAAATAATTGAAATAGAGACTGAAAAACAATAAGGAAGATCGGAGAAACTAATAGCTGTTTTTTGTTGTTTTTTTTTTTAGAAAGAAGAGTGGCGACATTGATTAATATTGACAACAAATTGGATAACTTATAGGAAACAGATAATTACTAAAAACAAAAATAACATAATAAGATTGAATGATGAAGAAAAAGAAAGCCTGAACAGATATATTAGTATGGACACTGAATGAATAATCAAAAACCTACTTAATAAGTAAAAGTCTAAGAACAGATAGCTTCACTGGTGAGTTCTACCAAACATTTAAAGAATTAACAATAATCCTTCTCAAACTATTCCAAATACCTGAAGTGGAAAGAACACCTCCAAATTTATTTCATGAGTCCAGTATTACCCTGATAAAGATTCCACAGGGGGGAAAAAAAGGGCAGGCTGATATCCCTGATTAAAAAGATGGTAAGACGCAAAAATCCTCAACAAAATACAGCAAATCTTTTCAGCATCACATTAAAGATATCAAATACCATGGCCAAGTGAGATTTATCCCTCGGTTGTAAACATGGTTCAACACATGAAAATTAATCAATGTTTTAAATCACATTAACAGCATAAAAAATAAAAATCACACAATAGTTTCAATAGATGCAGAAAAGCATTTGGCACAATTCAAAGACTTTTTATGTTAACGAAAGAAAACTTGAACAAACTAGCAATAGGAGGAAAGTATCTGAATATAATAAAGGCCATATATGAGAAGCCCACAGTTAACTTCATACTCAGTGGTGAAAACTGTAAGATTTTCTTTAAGATCAAAGACGAGAAAGTGTATCCACTCTTGTCACTTCTCATCACTTCATGGTACTGGATGTTCTAGCCAAAAAAAAAAAAAAAAGGATGAAATTGTGTTTTCCTTTTACACCGTACACAAAAATCAGGTCAAACAGGCTAAAAACTTAAATCAAAGATGTGACTCTGTAAAACTTCTAGAAGAAAACCTTGCAGAAAACAGAAAAGTAAGACTACATCAAACAATAATGCTTCTTCATAATAAATGAAAGAATCAACAGACTGAAAAGGAATAGGAGAAAATATTTGCAAATCATATATCTGATGGGGGTTACTTTCCAAAACATATAAAGAACTCCTGTATCTCAGTAGCAGCAACAACAAACTAAACTCAATTTTTAAAATGGACTAAAGATTTGAATAGAAATTTCTCCAGAGAAAACATACAAATGGTCAACAGATATATGAAAGATGGTCAATGTCAGTAATCACTGGGGAAATGCAAATCAAAACCACAATGAGACATTGCCTCATCCTGCCAGATGGCTACCACCCCCCCAAGAAAAGACAAGTTTGGCAAGAATGTAGAAAAATTTAATACTTATATACTGTTATTGGAAATGCAAAATTTTGAGACCAGGATGTAAAACAGTATGGAGATTCCTCAAAAAATTAAAAGTAGAACTATCATATGACCTAATAATCAGTATTCTGAGCATTTATTTAGAGTTAAAGCAGGATCTAGCAGAAATATTAACAACACTATAGTCATTGCAGCCCATTCACAGTAGTCAAGATATAGAAGCAACCTACACATCATCAAATAAATGGATAAAGAAAATGTGGTATATACATACAATGGGATATACCTCAGACTTAAAAAAAAAGGAAATTTTGCAATATGCAATAACATGAAATAAACTTTGAAGACATTATACTAAATTAAAGAAGCCAGTCAGGAAATGACAAATATTGCATGATTTCACTTGGTGGATTGGTGGTTACTAAGGGGCTGGGTCAAAGAAGAAATGTGGAGTTACTAATCAACAGACATGAAGTTTCAGTTAGATAAGATAAATAAATTTAATAGATTCATTTACCATTGTGCTTATAATTAACAATGCTGTGTTGCATCCTTAAAATAACCACAATATGAAAGTTAAAACCTTGAAATATTGGGGTGCCTGGCTCACTTCATTGGTGGAGTGTGCAACTTTTGACCTCTGGGTTATGGGTTTGAACCCCACACTGGGTGTAGAGATCAGTTAAAAATAAATTCAATCTTTTTTTAAAAAAAACTTGAAATATTAAAATTGGTTTGGAAATGAATGCAAATATGAAAGAATATCAAAAAAATTATCAGTGTCCCCACCTTTGCCACTCTTTAGTACATCCTCAAGGAAAAGCAAAACAATAAAATAGAAACAAAGACAGGTGAGGAAATGATAAGAAACTCCTATTTTTATTCATATTGTACCACCTAAAGGATGAAACAAATTGAGGATCTTTTCAAATTCTTTACAGATGATTTTTTTTCTTTTTTTTAAAGAAAAAAAAAGATTAAAATTAACCACTATTGGGACACCTGGGTGGCTCAGTTGGTTAAGCGACTGCCTTCGGCTCAGGTCATGATCCTGGAGACCCAGGATCGAGTCCCACCTTGGGCTCCCTGCTCTGCAGGAAGCCTGCTTCTCCCTCTCTCACTCCCCCTGCTTGTGTTCCCTCTCTGGCTGTGTTTCTCTCTGTCAAATAAATAACATCTTTAAAAAAAAAAAAATTAACCACTATTTTCAGATGAAGAGCTTGGTTTGGGCAACCGGATAAACCTAGCTCCATTCTTAAGTTCTGCTATTAACTATATTACCAGTAACCTATTGCTTAATGCTGCTTGCTTCTGTTATTCTAACTAAAAACAGAGATAATGTGCCTGTCATAGAGTTGTATTGAAGATGAAAGGAAAGCATTTGGTCCCTATTTTATAATTTTTAAAATTTTTATTTTCTTGAAAGATCTTTTATTTTTAGGGCTTCAACAGATTCAGCAAGGTTTTTTTTTTTTTTTCCCCATTGGTCAACACCATAGAGATTTCCAATATATCACAGGGATTTTAAAAAATTATGTCAATATTTGGTGACAAACTTCCTGAACAAATTTATATCTTTATTTACAGTGTTAATTTTTATGAATAACATTAACATTGAACACACTTTAATTTGAATTACAAACATATCATTTTATGAAAAAATAGCAAACTAGTTATAAACTGAAACTGAAGTAAAGATAGTATATTTGTGCATTACTAAATTAGTAATATGATCTATGAAGATATTAGAATTGAGACTTATCCATCATTTTATGAGTCTTGCTCTCTGATCATATTTGCTAAAGCACTGATGATGCATGTATAGCCAGTTAATGCAGATAGATAGGAAGCCAAAAAAAAAAAAAAAATCAAACCTGTTTTCATAATGGACATATTACTCTTCATCAATGTCAAATTCTACTCTCTTCTCCAGTGAACTGATAATTACATCATTATTTGCCTTTAAATTTGAAAGATAATCTATTTGGCTTATACATCTGGTAATTCATGCCACAGAAATAGATGAGGTTGGGCTTTTAGATTTATCATCATAGCCACAAGAGACATTACTGAGCAAATTTTGTTCAGTAAGGAGGCTTGATGTTGGTAGTACATTGTCATCCACAGGCAAGGTCATGGAAGATCAGAGCATGCTTACTTATTGTTCCTGTTATGACTGATGTGGGAAGTCTTTTTGTTTGCTAAAACTTGTCAAAAGAAATCCTAAAATGACCTCTCCTCATTTCACAATTTTGTTGACACCAAGAAAATTTTGATACAGCAGTGATGTGGGCTGTGTTTATGTACTTTGTATTGTTTATACATGCTCCTAAAGAGATCATAGCTAAGAAAAATAATATAGGTTAAGATTAATTTACACTTAAATGACAAAATATTGTTTTACTTTTTATTTGAATTTGAGAACATTTGAGTAAATATGATTAGAAAGTTGTTCACATGTCATCCATAATTATGACTGGTAGTTAGAATAAATCAACAGCACGTAAAAAATAAATCATTAAATCACTTAGTTAATTCTAGAGTTGATACATATTCTTCCCATCTTTTGCAATCTCTGTTGTAATTACCACAGAAAGAATATATATTGGTGAGCTTGAGAATTATGCTTTATTATTATTGATGCCTTTACTGACATTTAATTTGTTTTCACCAGAGTTTGGATAATCACAATTTGTAATTCTTGTCAGTATAAAATAAGCAAGCTATGAAACTGATTAAATAGTTTTAAATAGCACAATTAGAATTAATTTGGATAACATACAATTTCTTACAGATAGAAAGTAAATTTGTACCACCCTACTCATAAATATTAGATAATTCTTAGACATGGTGAAATAACAATTTGGAACAATCAATTGGAAGTGAAAATGTTACATTCATTTTCATGAAGAACCCATACTTTTTGTCCTTGTTCAAACTAATATAAACACATGTAATTTATCAATAACTGTCTCAATTTGTACCCATCTGGAAAACTAACATTAAGAAGATAGTTCTTATAAAACACATAGTTCTTATAAAACAAATAGTTCTTATAAAACACATAATACTTTCAGGGACTTACATTCATTACATTAAATGAATGTAAATGTAATTCTTAGTTTGGAGGTCTTATTGGAGATCAGTTAAATATAGGAAAACCTGTGCTTGAATAATCAATATGGAAAAAAAGACATCATATGATTTCACTCATTTGAGGAATTTAATTTTTAAAAGAAAAAAGAAACAAACAGAATAAAGATTCTTAAATATAGAGAACAAACTGGTAGTTGTTGGAAGGGAGATGGGTGAGTGGTGAGTGAAATAGTTAAGGGGATTTAGAGTACACTTATTGTAATGAGCACTGAGTAATGTAGAGAATTGTAGAATTACAATATTATAGACCTGAAACTAATATAACACTCTATGTTAATTGTACTTGAATATAAATGAATAAATAATCAATGTGTATTTACATATAAGCTATGGGTATACTCACAATCACATTAAAAAGTTAATATATCATTAAATACATAAAATAGTTTGCTCTAATGTATGAATAACTAGATCCTTCAAAGGCTTCAAATGTCTAATTTTGGTGGCCATATTCAAAGGGGATTTGGGTAAGCTAGGAAAGAAACAGTGAGGATAGAAAGTGAGGATATGATCAAAGAAATAGGGATTTCTTCTGTAATAATTAAATGAATTCCTACCTGACTGGCTCTCCCATTTGAAGGGGTGCACACACGGTGGAGGGCAAATAAAACAGCTCTAATATATGGAAATAGAATAAAAAGCAGTTCCTGGAAAGCACTAGAAAGAAGCAGAAAGAATCTCTCGGTGTATATAGACTTAGAGCAAGGGAATTGTAAACTGAGTTTCCATTTTGGGGGCCCAGTAAATTAACTGACTGGGTACTCAGTGGAAAAATTCACAGATTTTTTAGCAAGGAGATACAGAACACTGAGGCCAGGAAAATTCTGGCTAGTTAATAAATATCAAGTCCTAGAAAGGAAAAAGCCAGAGAGGAGATAAGTCAGAGAGGAGATACCAAATTATAATTATCTACAATCCTGATTAATCTTTAAAATATTCATGTATAGGAAAGACTCAAAGTAACTCAAACAAATACAAAATACCTGAACTGAAACCAAAGATGTTACCCCAGAGATAGTGTTTACCATTGAATTCCAACCAAGTTCATTGCCTACTAAAGCAAATAAATTTATTTGACAAAAATAAACAGAATCCAGAGTCTTCACAATTTAACCTTCATGAGTCTAGATTACAATCCAAAGTTGTCCTACATGAAGAAAATATAACATATTGTCAAGTGAAAGGATATCAATTAAGAATGACCTTGAGATAACCCAGATGTCAGAATTATTAGGCAAGAATTTTAAAGTGACTTCTAAAACTACATTGTAAAGCTAAAACTTACATGTGAAGTAAAAATAATAAACTGGGTGGATCAATAGATATTATATAGAGTAATAAAAAACAGAGAAAATGAAACAGAAGTGAACATAGCTTCAGAATCTGGTAAGTAATATTTAATTATACAGCATCTGGACACAGAGAATAAAAGAAGAAGAAAGAGACAGTGAGAAGTAAAAACTGAGTAAATAATGGCCAAAAGTTTTCTAAATTTGATGAAAAACAAAAAATGATAGCTATGAGATATTCAAAGCAAAAACCCACAAGGAAACAACACTCATTTAGGAGCTAAAAGCCAAGGGAAAAAAACAAGTATTGAAAGCCTTAGAAGACAAAAATGTGACATTACATAGAGTGGGGAAATAATTTGATTAATGGCTAACTTATCAAACCAAGGAAGCCAAAACGGGATGAAACAACATCTTTAAGAAAGTCACTATCAATCCAGAATTCAACATGTAAAAATATCTTTCAGAAATGAAGACAATTTTAAGATTAATAAAATTATTAAGAATTGTTCACCAGAAAACTTTCACTACCAGAAATACTAAAAATAAATGTTCTCCAGTCTCAGTGCAATTGGTAAGAGATAGAAATTTGCAAGCTCAGAAAAGAATGGTATGCACAGAAACAGTTACTCTCTGCATTCGTGCTAAAGACTAAACTTAAAAAAATAAAGTTATTCCTCTTGTGTTCTTTGTGCTACATTAACTATTGATAGCAAAAATTTGTAATAGTGTACTATGG
This sequence comes from Spilogale gracilis, assembly GCA_004023965.1. Lineage (NCBI taxonomy): Eukaryota > Metazoa > Chordata > Mammalia > Carnivora > Mephitidae > Spilogale > Spilogale gracilis. The sequence continues at coordinate 17,104 of PITA01011225.1, read as the reverse complement.
CTATTATTACACCCACACTTACATATACACAGACAAAAATATTTGTCAACTATAGTGTAAAGCATAAGAGTAATATTAACCTATTTAATTGCAAGGTTTCTACATTTTATATGAAGTGATATAACAAGAACAATAATTGGTCTGTACAAGGTAAGGGTGTATATATTGTCATCCTAGAAAAAACACACCAACTCCAAAATGCAAAAAGTATATCGCTAAAATGGCAATGGGGAAATAAAATTATAAATATTTAAAATAGGAACTAATCTTCATCATCTAAGTTTTCTTTAAACTATAAAATAATATTTAAACATGGAACCACTCATTTATAATCTATATGAAAACAGAATTGCTATGTCAGAAACTAAATTTTGTGTCATTCTCTGAACTAGCACCTGTAGGGCATTTCACAAGGGCTAGACATTATCTGTGCAGGCACTAGGTGCAGCACAGAAGAGGGAGCACAAAATCATACGACTTTGACCTTACTTATATAGAACTGCTAGTGATCTTGCCCATCCTCTGCTCTGGAGAGAGAAAGAAAGAGAGAGGGATGGAGAGAAGCCTTAACTTACTTCATCTTTTGTTTATTTTGCTTATCTTTATTTTGGTTCGTTAATTAATTTCCATATCTTTATTTTGCTTATCAATGTAAGCACAACTTTCTTGAAGGGAAGGAAAGGATTTTACATTCTGGAATGTCATTGAGAAGAATGATGTCTCTACAGTTTATTATCCTGGAAAATCTCCTTATACAAACATTCTTAACTTTGTCATAAATGTCTTTGCTCAAAGGACCTGCAACATATAAATTACATGGAGAATTGTCACCCAACATGCATGGAATTTTATGTACCTATTTAATAAATTTAGAAATGCAATATACATAGGTATTAAAACAAAAATCATCTATGATAAGCATGGCATTGTGAATCAGAGTTGAATTTTTAATCTTTAGCTAACCCTAGTTTTAAATTTATTTTCTTTTTTTTTTTTTTGTAATCATACTGTAAAACAAAATCCTCATTCATAGAGCTAAAGACCAATGACAACAGGTTTTAGGGCTTAATTTACAATCTTAACCCATTCTTGAGAAGCTTGACAAAAAGCAGACTATTTATGTTTTAAACTAATATTACTTCCACTATAAATGCTGCTCCCTGCAATAAATATAAATATCAAACAACAGCTATTCAAAATGTAAACACTGAAGCTTTCATGTGAATGAAAACACTAAGCAGAAGTTCCTGAATTAAATGTGGCACAGCAAACAAACTCTGTAGCCAAGCACTTGTTAATCAACTTGGGAGAAGAATAAGTCAAGGGTCTGAATTTAAAAATGAAAAGGAGTATGAGTTCCTATCTTATCTGCAATAGAGAGGCTAATATTGAATCTCTGTTGCAGCTTTCCTAAGGGGAGTCACCTAGCTGGCTGGTTAATAGTCGATTACAACAGATACCTTCCTGCATGGATGGACAATAATTTGTTCTTATCAAATAGTCATTTATTTTGCATATAGATTTATTTCCCTGTTTGCTATGCTTTTGTAACAACACTGAAAATCACTGTAATTCTCATTGTTTTGAGGGTGGTAGCAAAATTTCTGATAAGCTGTTTTTAAAATTATTATCTTTTTCTAAATCTATCCTACTAATAAGCTAGACTTCCACCTATGCTCATAGAGTTTTCTAAAAACAACTTAAAGAAATTTGCTCTTCTCTTCTGGCTTTATAAGCCAGTGTTTCTTATCTCTAAGTTGGTATTCTAAATTTTTCCATTTAATCTTTATATTTATAGTAACAAGCTGACCCTGACAAGAATATACCAATTATCTCAGCTGAATCACAAGAAAGAGGCTATTATTTCCTCTCTTTGTGATGAGACACCTGTGTCAATGAAATGGCACATCACAGTAGCTTTATTTGTCTTGAGAGCACACTGCAAACTCTGCACTAATGTGCTGTCATCCTGATTTCAGAAATCCGATATCCCTAGGACATAAGCTGACTTTGAAAACAATCTAATTGTTCCCTATTTTTCTTTCATGTCAATGTTCCAATTTCTTGTTTGGATTATCTATTGCTGCATATTGCTGCATAACAAACCTTCTCCAAATGTAATCATTTAAAACAACAAGGATTTGACCATTTCTCTTGATTCCCTAAGTTGGCCAGGCCATACCTAGATGGTTATTCCATTGACGTCATTTGAGCTTTGCCAAGCAGATCTGCCCACCTTGTCACTTCTCCATGTAACTGGTCTGGAGCCTTACTGCTTTTCACTGTGGTCTCTCTCCTTCTAGCAGGAAGCCTGTGTTCTTAATGGGGTCGCTCAGGAGGCAGGAAGTGGTAGCAGCCACACTTCATTCTGAGTTCCGGAAATCTTAGTACTTCAGTCAACAGCATTATATTATTCAAAGCCAGAGTAAAAGAATGAAAAGTGGCTTACAGGTAGAGAAACTAGTATAAAAATAAAAATGATGGTGTCCAAGGGCACAGTTTGAGAATATTAAATAGTAAGAGATCAGTTGAGTAATTTTATTCATTCAGTTGCCCTGGTATAACAAATGTTCCTAAATTGAAATTGCCTTCAGGAGTGGAAGCACAGTTTAGATTATTCCTCCATAGTTGTTCATACCTGTTGATCAATTAAGGAGCAACTCATATACTTTTTTTCCTCCAGTAATGTTTCCCACTTAGATTGTGTCAGCGATGAAATGTCAAGACCTCAGATGACTACTTATCAGTATCAATTTTGTGATAAGATATTAGTTAATCAGAAGGGCCACATCAAAAAAGAAATTTGCTTCCTGGGAAAAGTGGCATATCAGCCTAATATGGTATATTCATGGATAAGAATGACCAATCATAAACTCTGGGGTATTCCTAACTTGATACCACAAAGATACAATTACATTTGCAGTAATATATTTTCTTTTTTTTTTTTTTTTTTTTTTTTTTTTTTAAAGATTTTATTTATTTGACAGACAGAAACACAGCCAGAGGGGGAACACAAGCAGGGTGAGCGAGAGAGGGAGAAGCAGGCCTCCCGCCGAGCAGGGAGCCGGATGTGGGACCCGATCCCAGGTCTCCGGGATCATGACCCGAGCCGAAGGCAGTCGTCCAACCAACTGAGCCACCCAGGCGCCCCATGCAGTAATATATTTTCAACCTAAAGCAATATGCTAAGATTTTGATAAATGTCCTATAAAAATTTAATGATGATTCTGCAGGAAATCTCTCACATCACTGCATTAAAGCAATTTAAAACTAAGAGTATATCTTCATTTAAATCTTGGTATTTGGAAAATAGTGAACATATGCAATGGGCATTTACTTTTTAAAATTTTTGTCATAAAATTTATTTCAAAGGAGAAGAAAAGGTTTTCCTTACTAATACATTCCTTTGACTGAATAAGAAAATAAGCTTAGCTCTTGATCAAATTAAAGAGTTATTATCACTTGTTAATATTAACCCATGAAAGCCATTCCCATGTATGCCTTAATTTAGCAAACAGCAAATATTTCTTCAAATTATAAGAAAGATAACAGCCATTCAACAATGCTCAACACTGATGAATTCCTGAAACATTTTTTGCTTTGGTTCATCCAGATAGACAGTAAATTTCAGCCACTTGTCAAATACCCTGATGACATACATGTTATAAATATCTAATATTGTATTTATACAGTTAGCTATTAATTGTAAATTGTTAGAAAATCCTCATTCACTTAACTTTTATTACATATAAATACCAATCACTTCTTTTTCTCTTTTGATCAACAGATTTAAACATTTTATTAGTGTTCTTTAAAAAATCATCCTTAGTTTTTTTAGTATAGCTCTGTTCACATTGTTTTTTTCCCATTTCTCAACTCTGTTAACAACAATTTTAGATGGTCTTGAAGTGTTCTGCAAATTTAAGAAAATGTATGTGCATTTAAGAATATTATATAGGGGCGCCTGGGTGGCTCAGTTGGTTAAGCCACTGCCTTCGGCTCAGCTCATGATCCTGGAGTCCCGGGATGGAGTCCCACATTGGGCTCCCAGCTCCACCGGAGTTTGCTTCTCCCTCTGACCTTCTGCCTTCTCATGCTCTCTCTCACTCTCAATTTCTCAAATAAATAAATAAAATCTTTAAAAAAAATTATTACATTCTATACACTAATGAAATACATAAATGAAATTGAAAGATAATTCTTAAGCAGCTAAACTCTGAAATGTATAAGCTGCTGTTCTGTTTTCCTAGGGTTTCAAAACTTAAGCGGATAAATACTTTCCCTGATATTCTACTTTGTTTTTACTTTTGAATCCTAAACTTCCAATTAAAATTCTGTATATTTGACATCACTGAATATCAGGAAATACTGATTCCCCAAATAAAGCTATACTTTCATTCTTTCCTACAAACTAGTGTACCTTGTTTATAGTTACTCTTTCCTGAAATTATGAGATGGCAGTTTGTTAAGATCTGTCTGTCTCACACATACACAGACACACATAAACACACATTCATTTGGTTCTAGGTAATTTTGCAACCCTTAGTAATATAATAGTGGACAAAACATTTAAACTCATGGAATTTACATGCATGTGATACAGCAAAAAAATTATTTGGTAAATAACAATTTCTGGTCATTATGTAAGAGCTATGATTTTCAAAAATGTGACTCTACCCAAAGAATCCTAGAAAAAGAAAAAGGAAAATTACCTTGTTTAGAAATAGTGAAATACAGCCTGTACAAGTGTGTTTATAGCTGCTCTCTCCATGATTGACAAACACTGGAAATAAGCAAGTGTCCTTCGCTACTATCAATAAAAAAAGAACAGATGACCAGATGACGGATACATTATGCAGAGTAAAAGAGGCAAGACTCAAAATGTTACATAATATTTGATTCCCTTTATATGGAATTAAAAGAACATCAACAAAAACAAAAAAATTAAAGTGATGGAGAATAGATCAGTGGCTACTAGGGCTTAGAGGTGGGAGAGAGTGTGACTTTAAAGGGGTATCAGTGGGTGTTTTGGGGGTGATGGAACTATTCTACATCCAGATTGTTCCGGTTGTCACATGCCGGGAGCCACCTGGGTCTCTCAAGCTGATGGAGTCACCGTGGGGAAGATGGCAGTCTGAGCACCATTCCTGCCTCATGGGAAAACTCATTGACTTCCGTATGTCTGAGTGAGAAGGTAACAGCAGTGCACAGCTCCTACCACCGTGAAATAACCCCACTAGGCCTGATGGGGTCACAGCGGAAAGGGCAGTCTGAGCCTCCCTCCTGCTGATGGTGAGAAACTGGCTTCTCCTCTTTCTACTGATTGGTCTTTATACTAAAACTAAAGCACAATATTCTTGACAGGGTCTCAGGGTGTTCTAAGCCAAACAGAAACCCCTTGCAGTGTTAGATCTATTCAAGAGTGTACTTTTTGCACTTTCCCTTTAATTCTCCTGTGGCTCTCTGGGGAGATTGTTGAGGCTTTTTAAATGGTCAAATGAATGGTTAAATATAAAAATAATAAGGTATTGGTAAGAGCATTGCCCTGCATACAGAGGACCTATAAATAAAGTCCTCCATGATGGTTACCCACCCAGCCACTAAGAAGAGGCTTGTACAAGGGCTTTTACTTTTGCAAAATAAGTTACACTTCTCTTTAGGATGGTTAAGATGCCAGACAGACTGACTTCTGGCCAGTTTATTAATAACTTAACTTAAACTGTAACTTTGTATGTAACTAACTCACCTAAGCCTTTTAATTACTTTGTTATTTCCTTTCTTTTCTGTTAGACCTGCTTAAAAAACACCACATGATTCATCTACCCTTTATTGCCTGGAAACAAGATGTAAGAAATTATTTTTAAAAACCTTACTGATCAAACCTATCCCCATTTTGGTTGAGGGATGTGACATAAATTGTAGACATGTACACCAGCAAAAATATTTTTCACTGATCAATGCACTGTATTCTCTAAAATCATCTACTGTAAAAGATTTTTCCTTTTAATATATAATTTGTTGCCTATAAATAAAGACACTAAAAGCCAGCAATATGGAGATGCCTGAAAGGTGATCAAAAAGAATTTTCAGGGCTCTCTCGTCGCTCATTCATCAATCCGTCCTTCCTTTCAGAGACTCCTGGTTCAGCCGGAGCTGGACTCCAGCAGTCACATGAACCTATGAATGTATTGAAATTAATAGAAATTTATACTGAAAATTCATTTTTAGTGTATGAAAATATAAAAAATAAAGTAAATTTTAAAAAAGCAAGCAGAAGATAAATGGAAGAAAGAGCTAAAGTAATTTTATTTCTCAATCACTATGTGTTTCTATTTTAGCTTTGTCCAGAAATGCTCTCAGCTACATGATACATGGTAATATCTTGTACAGTATAGACTAAATGCACCGAAGTGAATTAATGCCTTTTGTTTATGAACTTTATTTATTAACCAGGTATTTGAACATTTAAAAACAATAAGTTTTACAGATGGGCTATCAAAACAATCTTCTATATATATATATTTTTTTTAAATCTACTACCGATCCTTCATGAGGCTGAAAATCAGATTGGGGGCATATAATATAAACTCAACAATAAATGGCATAAAGAGGTGCTATGCCAACATGATAGGTGCAACTAATTCCCCCTATGAAATGTTTTGTAATAGGGGCACCTGGGTGGCACAGTTGGTTAAGAGTCCAACTTGGTTTCAGCCTAGGTCGTGATCTCAGGGTCATGAAATCAAGCCCTCCATTGGGCTCTGTGCCCAGAACAGAGTCTGCTTGAGATTCTCTCCCTTCCCCTCTGTCCTCCTCCCACTCTTGCTCTTTCTCCCCTTTTCTAAAATAAATAAATAAATCAAGGGGCGCCTGGGTGGCTCAGTTGGTTAAGCGACTGCTTTCAGCTCAGGTCATGATTCCGGAGACCTGGGATCGAGTCCCACATCGGGCTCCCTGCTCGGGCGGGAAGCCTGCTTCTCCCTCTCTCACTCCCCCTGCTTGTGTTCCCTCTCTGGCTGTGTTTCTCTCTGTCAAATAAATAAAATCTTTAAATAAATAAATAAATAAATCTTTTTTTAAAGAAGTGTGGTGTTTTTTTTTTTTTTGGTAAGAGATTCACATTACATCTGAGGCAATATGGAATAAAGAGATGTGAAAAAACTATGAATTCACGAGAATGAATGATGTGTAGAACTTTAAGAAATTGATATTCATTGGGTTTATTTGTTATCATCATCTCCTGGAATAGAACTTAGAAATCTCTAAATTGTGCTCAATTCTACAATCTAATTCAGTCAACCCTTGGATGTGTTATTGTCCAAATCTTATTGAATCTACAATATAACCCCCCTAATAGATATCCCTTCTTTTCCAACACAATGATTACATTATTCCCACTTCAATCATTATTATTTCCTTTTGTTAGTCCTTTTTTTTTTTCCTTCAGCCATATCTTTTCCTCTCTAATGCAGTCTTTGGTATGGATATTTCTTATATGTCCACTAATATTGCAATATAGAAATATTTTGGTTTTCTTTTATAGAAAACAAAGGATTTTATTTGTTCTGCTGAAGAATAGACTATTTAAATTAGTTTTAGGGTCTTTTTTTTTTTTCCATTTCTGTCTTTTTTAGGACTTGAAACTAACCACTCAATGTTCTCTCTCTCTCTCTCTCTCTCTCTTTTTTTTTTTTTTTTTTTGGTTTAGATATTTGATTAAAGCTGGGCTTCTTTATGACTACATCTATAATAATTAAGTTAAAATATTTTTACCTTAAATTTAAGGAATATGATCAAAGTCATTGAGTATAAGATGATTTATATTTGATTGCCAGATAGTAGGAATATTTTAGTTGCTCTTTCTTTGATTTGGTCGCTTCTTTTATATACACAGAGTACAACTAGGTTTTACCCGGGATGCCTCTTATAAGCCTGAACAAACAAATGATAGTAGATTATACAAAACTTTTTGAGATCCCAGATTGCCGTATTTTGACCTGCTGTCAAGAGTAGGCTATATTTACCTTGATCAAATGAAGGTTTCCACAGACAACCTTTTATCTTTATGTCATTTAGTGTTCTGATCCTTCTACTTCAAGGAAAGTAAATTTATTACCAGAGGTAACCTCGTGGCAGGTTCGGCTGGTATCTGTTCAGCTGACATTTCAAGTATCCACTTGAAAAGACTTATTTTTCAGACCATTATGTCAAGTGTGCTCATGTATGGCTTGTGGGCAATATAGTGGATTTTCGAAATTTAACATTTTTACAGATAAACTGAATGTAACATTTAATTGAAAACTACCAAAAATAAGAAGAGTCTTTATGTAGTTGAAAATATTAGGTTTCATAGTTCCAGTAAAAATAATTTTTATATTAAGTATGGAGCACTCTCTTTCCTTTTTTTGTATCATTCCTATTATCAAAAAGAAAAGTCTTCACTTAGTGCATACTGCATGCTTATAAATAAATCTTAATAAAACATAAAATAAAATGACCATTATATATTCATAAAATAATTATTTAGGGCATTGATTAAACACACATCTTCAAATTAACTTGCATTCTTTTTCCTGTGAAAAAAACTGAAGTTCCCATTAGAAATGTATATAAATAATGTAAAATCATTAACGATGAATATAATTTAATTTTAATATGTTTATGTAAAGCTATTAGGCTTCTTTGTCTCTCCAGTGATAATTTTTGATAAAAGGTAGAATTACTCTTATAAGCCATATTAAGATTCTCCTTTTTGAAATGAGAATACAATCTCAGAAATATAGGCAAGTATAGGAAACAAATAAGTTATAAGGATAGGAGCTGAATCTACAGTTGCCATGACATCCTAATACTTCTTGTTTTCCCCCATCTAAAACATTATGATATGTCATAAGAAGTATGAGCTTTAGAAAGTGTGAGTCTTGCTTTAAATAAACTTCTGCCATTATTGGCTATGTTTCCAATAGTTTGATAAAACTGTCCATGACTCAGTTTACTTTTCAGCAAAATTGAAATAATAATGGTAGCCTATCTCATAGATATTATGAAATTACTTAAAATAATATATCCCAGTATGCCACCTGGCATTTAGTACAGACTCAATAAATCTTAATTTCATTTCTTTTTCAAGTAATCTCCTTTCAGGATACATACAGTGAGTGTGTGTGTCTTTATGTGTACACATGTATATATACTTACAGATACATGAATATATATGTGTGTATCTCTCTCTCTGTCTCTCTCTCTATATATATATATATTTACATGCCTGAATATGTGTGTGTTTGTGTGTTTGTATGCCTACCCTCCCACATATATTAACTTATTGTATAGAACTGGAATAGGAGATAAATTTTGTTACATAAATACATACTAAATACATGTAATCCTGTAAGATATTTCTAACTTTTGATATAATTAACAATTACCAATCTTCACCCTTTGACAATGTTTGAAGCACAAAAGACACTTCAATTTATATTTCCCCACTTTTCTACTTGTGTAATGTTAAGGATTAGAGTCTGATGTAAACCATGCAGCCAAAAACTATAGAGAAATTTTGCATTCCTAGTGATTTTGCATTTTAGCTACATTAACTTCATTTTAATTAAGCTGAAAGAAACACCACAGCTTTTTCCAAGTAGTACAGAAGCAATTCTTTGGCAGTATCATTAAATATCCTGTGAGCCCAAAGGAGATACAACTTTGGGTTAGCACAGCAACATATAAAAATTTTTCTTGTGCTACTTTTATTTTCTTTAGCGAAGTAAAATTAAAATTTCTTTACTTCTTCACTTAGCTTTCACTTATATTCCATTTTTCTCTCTTAATTGGCATTTATACATAATGGGTTTTAATATATTTTTAATTTCTGTGAATATTTAGTTTCTGACACTTTACAGCCCTCCCCCTCCCTTTTTTTCTTTTTCACTTTTTTGAGGTATATAATTGACAAATTTAAATTGATGTTTAAGTCATACAAGTTAATGTTTCAAAATACATACACATTCTAAAATGAGCACCACAATCACATAGATTAACACATCCATCATCTCACATAGTTACCTTTTTTGTGTGGGGGAAGAACTCTGAATATTTACCCTAACAAATTTCAAGTGCAGGATGCAGTATTGTTAACTCTAGTCACAATGCTATATGTTATCTCTCCAGAACTAATTTATCTTTTGCAACTGAAACTGTACACCTAGACCAACATTCCTTCATTTCCTCCACCCCCACAACCACTGGCAACCAACTCTGTGTTTCTATAAATTCAACTAGTTTTGATTCCAGATATAAGTGAGGTCATGCAGTGTTTGTTTTCTGACTTCTATTAAATACTTAATGGAGGTGCACCTGGGTGGCTCAGTCGTTAAGTGCTGCCTTCGGTGCTGGTCATTATCCCAGTTTCTTGGGATTAAAATAGCAACAGTTAGACAAATCACATAATTTCAATAAATCTCAATATTTTATCCTGTAATATGAAGATAGCATTTTCCTACAAATTTTCATTAAGAATTAAATTGCACACTTTTTGGTAAGTACTATAAGATAAAAATATTTAAATGAACTATGTCAAACATATAGAAAAAATAGCACAATACATATCATGTACCTATTTTCCAGATTCAGAAATTTAAACATTTTTGTATGTTTACTTTATAGTCTTCCTAAATAAAATATTAAGGACAATGTCAGAACTTTTCATCTGGACCCAGTGATATTCAATTCTCTTCCTTGCCTTCTGTGCAACTTTCTTATTAATATTTCACATAATCATTAAATGTGTGCCCATAAAAATATGTAGCATTGTTTTTTTTTTACTTTTCTTAATTACTAAATCTATCATACATACCAAACAGTGTACTTTCTTAATATTTTACTTCTTAGATTTTATTGACATTGATGCAATCTTTAAGGGTTGTTTCATTTTCCATCAAATAAATATGGACTCAATTAAGGGTTCATTCATTCATTTTTACTTATTAGAAATTCTCAGCAATCCCCTGTTTAAATGTGATTATATTTTCCAATAACAAGGATGTGACAGTAGAATCTGATGCTAAGTAATGTCATAATGCATCCAATCTCATCTTTTTCCATCAGTGATCCTTATCATTTATCCTTAGATTTGTAACCTCATAATTAAAAGACAGATGTTGAAATTAACTTCATCATGCTCTCACTCTTACACAGGAAGTAGGTAGGTAGAACCTCTCTCTTCCCCTCTGTCTCTCTGTCTCTCTGTCTCTCTCTCTCTCATACACACACACACACACACACACACACACACACACACACATATCTTTATAGAGAGAGAGAAAGAACTTTCTCAGAAGCTGCACAGCAGACCTCTTCAAATATCATTGGCTAAGATTTAATTCACATGGCCACTCCAATGCAAAAAAGATATTTCAGAATTGTTTAGTTTGTTTATTTTTTACAGTAGAATGCCAAAGACAGTCGCTTATTGAGATTAGCATGTGGGTAGCCAAAAATAGTGTTTACCAATAACATGCCACGGGTTTATTCAACCATTCTCCTATTGATCAATATTTAGCCTTTTTTTCAAGTTTTTCTATTATATGGAATGCCAAAACAAATATCTTTGGGCATACATTAGTGAGAACATAAATATGTGTGTACGTATATATTTTGGCTGCCAGTGTATTAAATCCTTCCATATGATTAAGAAACTTTGCACTTTATGATTGTTGGTGCAATGTAGAGCTTATCACCCACTACAGAAGCTGAGAATAACAGACAATCACTATAAATATAAACCTTATTTTATTGTGCTTCACCTCATTGTTCTTCACAGTGCATTTTTTATAAATTGAAGGTTTGCGGCAACCTTGTGTTGAGCAAATAAGTCTATCATTGCCACTTTCCCAACAGCATTTGTTTACTTTGTTTCTCTGTGTTGCATTTTGGTAATCCCCTCAATATTTCAAACTTTTTCATTGCTATTATATTATGGTGACCTGTGATCAGTCTATGACTCGCTGAAAGTTCAGAGGATGGTTAGCGTTCTTTAGCAATAAAGTATCTTAACTAAGGTACGTATATTTTTAAAGACATAATGCCATTACGCACTTAATAAACTACAGAATAGTATAAACATAACTTGTATATGCACTGGGAAACCAAAAAAACACATTTAACTTGCTATATTGTCATATACATTTTCCTGTTGTGGTCTAGAACTGAACCCACAAGCAGGTATGCATGTCTGTACCTATTTGGGTAGATGACCTAAACTTTGCCAGCATGTGGTGGAATCTCATTCAGTTATCCTAGGTGCCAGTGTGTAGAAAGAGTGGGCTAATGGCAAACTGAGGTACAGGGATCCTAGTCAAGAAATTGGGGCACTGTGCAAACAGGAAGTGTGCAGTTTCACAGTGTCGGTGTAGAAAAGCCTGAGGGAAGCCTGAGGGAAGCCTGAGGGAAGCCTGAGGGAAGCCTGAGGGAAGGTCAGGCCCAGTTTGTAGAAAAGCCTGAGGGAAGGCTGAGGGAAGGACAGGCCCAGGTTGTAAGGTTGCTGGAGAAACTCCTGTTTGGGATAGAATAGGGCAGAGTGTTCTCACACCCACAACTGTGCACTTACTGCGGGTAGGGAGAAGTTTCAGGCCAGCCCTTTTCTAGCAGTGTCCCTTTAAGCACATTCTACTAAGTAGGCTTGACATCATGCTCACCGTGAAGAACAAATACATAAAGGAGGAATTCCTCCCATTATGGCCAAGCATATATTGAAGGGTAAATTTGGAGCTGAGAGGCAATAAATTGTTTACTGACAAATGTATGGCACGCAAGGCAGTATATTAGGTACTAAGATGTCACAATAAAGATAAAAGAAAAAATTATTGTTCCTGTAGAAATTATGTCTAGTAGGAGATATGTTATCCAGACATGATTGTATAATTAAAGGTACTATAAAACAATAAAGGTCTGTAAAACAAAATAGAGTGCTCTGAAAGCATAATGACATTTACTGAGGTTAAAAAAATATAACTCAGGCATATGTTTGGGAAATTAACACTTTTACGTCCCCTGGGTACATGAATATGAGGAGACACTAACATTCCTATAAAGAAGGAATGAACAGGAATCTGTGCTAAATGTTTTGGGTTGGGAGTTTATTGGTATGACCGATAATAACTGAAATGTGGTGATAGACGAGCTTGACAAGGGAGAGAGTAGAGAAAGATATAAAGCCAAGGAATCTCTTTTCTAAAAAGGTTTATTGAATATTCTTGACATATAACATTGTATAATTTAAGGCATACGGCATGTTAATGTGACACATTTATATATTATAACATGGTTGCCATTTTAGTGGTCATCAGACCTCTATCACATCACATAATTACTTATTTTGAGTGGTTGGGATACTTAAGGAATCTTTCAAAAAACAGACGTTTAAACTGCTCATAATTGGTTAGGATGTGAATTAAAATGTCTCCAAAGATTTTTTAAAATATTTTCAAAAGATGACACACAAGTCATTGCCAACCTCCGTTATTGTAAAATGTTGGTGGCAGATTCCAAAAGTCAGAGGGTTAAAATGTAAACAGTCTGGGAGAAGTGAAGGTAGAGACCACAGACCGGAAGTTACAAATTGGCTGTAATTTATAACTCTTTATGTGAAATTTAAAATTAGGAGATTTTGCATAAAATTTGGATATAAGACTTCCTTTGAAAACCTGGAAGATAGGGGCTCCTGGGTGGCTCAGTTGTTAAGTGTCTGCCTTTGGCTCAGGTCATGATCCCAAAGTACTGGGATGGAGCCCCGCATTCAGCTCCCTGCTCAGTGGGAAGCCTGCTTCTCCCTCTCTCACTCCCCCTCCTTGTGTTTCTCTCTAGCTGTGTTTCTCTCGTCAAATAAATAAAACCTTAAAAAAAAAAAAAGAAAGAGAAAGAAAGAAAGAAAGAAAGAAAGAAAGAAAGAAAGAAAGAAAGAAAGAAAGAAAGAAAGAAAGAAAGAAAAGAAAAAGAAAAACTGGAAGATGTACCAATTTCTGCACACATTTGCTCAAAACAATATTTGACAGGGCTGTAGACCTCTGCTTGAGGTGATCTGGGCTATGAACTCTCTAAGGCAACTGTCTCAATACTGAAAAACTTTGCTCCTAATATTTCCAAAGGCCTTTCTATACATTTGAAGTTATAAACTCTGCAATACATAGCCCTTTAAAGTTGGTGTAGGAGAGGAAGAGGCGATTTATGATTGTAGAAGAGAGTGGCAGTTTCTTGTATCTCATTTCCTCCTTCCCATCTTTCACTCTTTTTAAAAGAAAGTAAATGATCAATGGCTGAAAGGAAGGTGTGTGTACAGGCAGATAGAATGAACCCATACCTAGGGAAAAATTTTAGCGAGAACAGAGAAAGCTATACTCTGTCTCTGCCTCTTTTATTTCTGGCACAATACTGAGCTATTTAAACTCTCTGGTACTGAATGCTTTCATTTATAAAATGGGAAACACCTTACTGCCTAAAGTTATCATGCAGATGAAATGAAATCATACTTCTGAATCTTGCAAAAACAATTCATGACTAAAGACTTAAAAATATATAAGGGAGACACATATTACTAACATGCTGGCCAAGAGAGAGTAGCTGAAAAGGAACTAAAACTCGGATCACCAAGTCAGTCATTATCATAGTCCCAGGTGATTTTGCAATCAGATACTGCACAATAACTATCCTACACTGAAATCTAAACATTTTTTTTGTCTTCCTACAGTTATATGACTGTACTAAATTGTTTATTTGAAATAAATAGAAGTACTTTCCAAATCGAGATCTCAAATCTTTTGAGGAGATTTTGGAAAAGTTCCTAAATGCTAAAAAACAAGTACCTAACAGAATTACTCTTATATGTCTAGTAATGTTTAATCCACAATTCTCAAGATGGTAAATTTTAGGATTTCATTTTTATTACTAGAAAACAATATAGCCAAAATGTTGTTTCCATTGCTATTGATACAGTATTATACTTTTCATTTTCACTATCTGGTAATTATTATGATATGTTTTCTTTCTGTTTAAAGTCAAAATACTACTTTATTTTATTATGTTACTAATATTATATTTTTTCTAATATATTAATATATAAGAATATCAATATTTCATTTTTACTCTGTAAGTTGATATTATATGCCTGCAACATTGTTATATTTAGAACTCTTTTCATAATGTCAATATCCCAGTGACTTTTCTTGCATTGAATAGTCACTAAAGAGAAAAACATTTAACTAGATTTTATGAATGCCTTCAATTTTTACACATTTTTAATTACAGAGGCATTATCATTAATAGACATTCTGCTAATAATTAACTATTAATATAATTACCAGGAAAAAATAGTAAACAGAAACACCCTGATATGTCACCGATGAAATGTTATACGGGGATTTGCTCTTTTCCTTTCATAATTGTAGTATAAATTAACAAGCCTTAAGCTCCTTTATGATTTGAGAAAGAGTATTAATCTTAGAATTTATTTTAAAAGCAGATATGTTCTAAAGAAGAGTATCTATGAAATAAGCAGTACACACAAACCCACAAGTACTCTGCATATCCTGTATTTTTGCCATAAATGTGTAAATAAAGAAACATGGATAGCATGGATAGTTCTTTTTTCATACTTTGATATGTAAATTTGAGTTGGAACCAGGGACTTAAATATAAGGAATCCAAGCTATGCTTTCATGATTAAAGAATTCATAGGAGATTCATTATGGATGAGTGGAAGAATAAACTAAATCAAAGGGGAAAATTTTCATTTTGGTGTAATAGAGTGAAAAGATATAAAAAGAACTCAAAGAAAACATAGTAGATTTTAGGGTTTTTAGCATTTTCACCTGTTCACTAGGCCTTTAAAACCTGTGCTCATACATTTACACCTAGTACACCTTGATAATTTCTGATCATAAATGTAAGGTTTTTCGTCACAAATAGAATGGAGACCACAAAGGCAAACAGGGTCCAAAGAGTGAGCCTTATTGCAAGCACCCTCCGGAGAGGTTCTGTGACTCCTGGAGAGGAGAGTCGGGGAAGTCGCACCTGGGTTGGGGAGTGTAAGGGTTTTTAAGCCTTATCGTTCTGGTCTGGATTCACGTGGGTTTTTCCCCCATATTAGGCAAGGTCACAACATGTCCCCAGGTGATTGGTTGGGGGTGGGTAAGGTCCAGACAATGGTGGGTGGTCCCTGGCTGGAAAGTCAGGTATGGGAAATTTCAGTCCCCCCCTCCCTCCCGCTAGGTTTCAATTTACTGGAGATGACAGGTGGCCACGTCTGCTTTGGAGGGAAGATCAGCCATCTTGGGTGCCCCTGTCTCTCAGACAGCCCAACAATAAATATATGTTAAATTGCAACATTTACAGATTGAAAATTCGGGGAAGAGAAAATCATGGAAAGATGAAGCCAGAAGATAAGCAGGTGGGGGAGTGGAAGAAACTCTTTTCTTGGTCCTTACCATCTAAGTATCTAGGACATTGTGAACATGAATTGGATGGCACATTAACAGTTCCATTTAGTTCTCCTACTTAAGCTTCTAATTTTTAGTTGCTTTGCATTTGCAATGACAATTACACTCTACGCTGACTTAGAAATCTGCTCTCCTATTACCAGCTTTTCAAATGTAATAGTATACTGATACAAGTAAAACAGTGAATATCTTTATGCTTGATTAATTTGTATCTTAACAATTAATTTGTATCTTAACAATGTGAATTTAAAAATGTAAGAAAGCAGTAAATGGCTACTTTATTTGCTATTTAGCATGTTCCGGATAAGAATCAATGTGTTAAATGTTCCTTAACCGTCATGTATAAAATGCTCATTTATCCCTATTTTACAAAAAGAAAATAAGCCTTCATGAATTTAGGTCATTTGTCCTTAGATTTTTTTTTTTTATTGTTACTAAATTTTTTTTTCCAGTGTTTCAAGATTCATTCCCCATTCCCCACACCCAGTGCTCCACACTTTAGGTGTCCCCAGTACCCACCACCAGGCTCTCCCATCCCTCCACCCCCCTCCCTCCAAGTCCCTCAGTTTGTTTCTGTGTTCAAAGTCTCTGTTGTTTCGTTTCCCTCCCTAGAT
>PITA01011224.1:0-67912 GCA_004023965.1 Spilogale gracilis | reverse complement strand
GGTGGAGGCCTGAGTTCCCATGACATTTAAACTTTGAAAAAGCAAAGCTCTAACCTGTATTCTTTGTGTCACAAAGAAGAGAAGGAGCTGAGAAACTAAAGGAAACTCGAAAAGAAGGAAAGCAACCTTCATTGAGCACTTATTAGGTGCCAAGCACGGGGCCCGGGACTTTGACAAGATCCTTTCTGACTGATGGCATTGCCCTGGTGTCCTCCACAACACAGCAGACAGACAGGAGACTTCAGGGAGCCTGTCAGCTACTCACAAAATGTTTGAAGCTGAAAAGCAGAATCTTGAAAAGAAGATTGAGGGAAACTACTGTGCAATAATAATAAGATTGAACATAAGACTAAAAGAGATATTAGGCAGTGGATAAAAACCAACTGTCTTCTATGTCCATGATTATATGCTCTAAATTTTCCCTACTGTATCGAACATGTGGGCCCTCTGGTAAAGTAAAGCTCTCAGGCTCTATTGGACCTGCTGAATCATCCCAGGTTGATTCTGGTCATTCTTCTACTCTCAAAGTTTGGAAAACATGAGATTTTTATTTTATTTTGCTTTTAGGAATTTTGAATATTTGAAGCTTAAAACTAATCTCATTCTGCTCCAACATGTACGAGGAATAAGACACAATAGGATAGATGAGAACAGTAAGGCTCCCACAGCTCTAGGGTCCTGCCCAAGATCACTTAGCTCGTTTTAGTGGAGCTAGGACTTGTTTCCATGTTTCCAGAAGCCAAATTCAATGCATCACAACTATAAAACTAAACAAAATCATTTTATTTATTTATTTAAAGATTTTATTTATTTGACAGAGAGAAACACAGCTAGAGAGGGAACACAAGCAGGGGGAGTGAGAGAGGGAGAAGCAGGTTTCTTGCTGAGCAGAGAGCCCAATGAGGGCTCAATCCCTGGACTGTGGGAGCATGACCTGAGCCAAAGGCAGTCACTTAACCAACTGAGCCACCCAGGCGCCCCAAATAAATTTATTTTAAAACAGAAAACTGCCATGAAGAAAATCTTCTTCTTGGGATTTTTAAAAAAGAAAAATCATGATTCAGTTTATTAATTATTATCTATTCTGTTCCGAGAGAGTACTGGATTCCACAGAAGATAGACAAAGGGACAAAACAAAAATCCTTCCAGTTCTTACTTAAAGCTCTGAGGATTGGGTATCACCCATCTGATAAATGTGCATCTCTGATTCTCTCCAGTGAGTGCACATCAGCACTGCTCATGAAACATTGTTTCACATGACATTGCAGTTTCAGCACTGGGGTCTGTATGCTCATATCCTGCATTGATGGTAATAATTTCTAGCTTCATGACCTTGCTCTGAAGAAGTACACTTCCTACTCTACTCCACGTTCTCCATTAAGAGGAGTGAACTCCCTCATCCCTCCTCACCCCCATTCAAAGACTGATTGCGAAGATATAATAGTATGAAAAACAAGTCACAGTAAAATATGTAGTGTAATCTCATTTATATATTAGGTTTTATTTATGGACACATATATGTTTATGTAAAAAGATGAAAGCTGATTCAAAGAATACTAGATTCATGGCCAAAGGAGTCTCTAATTGTATCTATAATGTTTTACTTTTTGGGGTAAAACAAGGCTAGAAGCAAATATCACAACATAATATTAACATTTACATGTTAATTACAAAGATGGGAAACATAGGTGCTTGTTATTATTTGTATTTTCTGTACTTTGGAAAACGTCTTTTAAAAAAAGAATAAAATAAACCTGTGTGAAAGTTACAGTTATGTCCCAGGTGTTATAGAAGTTAAAAATGTTCAGCTGGGCAGTAAAAACTAGTTTAAGAAAAAATTCTTTTCCTTTAGAAAATTGATTCTGTAATGTGATGTCGGGGGAAATGGCATTTGGCAACACAGAGGTCAGTGATAATAATTTAGTTGTTTGAGTTAGAATTAGTACCTCTTTCTATATTATATATAATTTACCAAAAAATTTAACATCAGGTTGCAGGCCATACAAGTCACTTAGAAATAAGAGAGGTATTGAACTGAAATCTATACAACTAATAAAAACAAATTTAAAAAATATATATATATATACTTAAACAGAGATTGAGGTCGTCTCTCAGAAGTTACTAACTCTGTTTTGTTTAGCAAATAACTCCCAACTTTTTGATAATTTGGGACAGGGATAGGTTCAAATTACAAACACTTTTAAACTTCATGTTAGTCTATACCTTTAGGTGACTCTTGGTGCCCCCACCCCCAAGTTTTTCTTGAGAGCCGTCAATGCAGTGATGCTCTCTGAGCTCTACCTGTTTGGTCCTGGGCTTGGATTTGTTTTGTTTTGTTTTGTTTTGTTTCCCCTTTTCAGCCACTGGAGCACCAATGAGCAGCTAAATGTCAAAATGAAGAAGAATGGGAAGCAAGGGCAGAGATAATCAAAGCTAGATAATCTCCCCTGAACAACATATATTGTACACCTCCACTTCACAGGACTTAGTTCAATGACTAGAAGGTTGTTTACAATAAAAGAGTAACTTTATTTCTGTCAACTGGGTTTGTTTTAATTAAATTTCAGGAAAACAAAACAAAACAAAACAGGCTTCTCAAGATAGATCAGCATTCAGACAGAAATCATTTTCAACCCAGCAATTTTTACAGCCTTTGGTTCTCACTATTCATATTCTAATAGAATAAATTAGCTGAGGCCTCAGCTCTCTTCTCTTATTCTATTAAAGCTCTTCCAAATAATTCAAAAACATAAATTATGTATGGTTGATTCTTAGAAAATGGTAAAATTTAATGTAATGTCACAATGTTAAAGAAGAAATAATGAAGGAAAAATACATTCCTGCTTTAGTCTAGGCTATGCATTGTTCAGATTTGACTTTTATAGATTTTTATGAAACATAAAACACTGAACTTACTATATTTTCACATTCCCGTAGTTTTTCTAATCCCATGAGTCAAAGGCCAGTACTAAGAGAAAGACTCTAATTCGAAGGAAAAGAGTGAGCGAATAATTGAGTTTTTGCCTGGGTCTGTACCATTTCCTGTGTCTATGACCTGAGGCATCTCATTCTTTCTGGTCCCTTTTGTCCTTAATAAAATAAGTCTTCTAAGACCTCTTTTGCCTACTTTGTAAGTGTTATGGGTTTCAAATGAAACACTGTACAGGAAAGTACTTTAGAAACTATTAGGCCTTATGCAGACTTAAAATAAGCTACTCCAACTTGAACTTAACTACAAATAAATGAAAGGGTACAGATGAAAGATTTCCATGTAGGGAAGACTTAGGGGTTCTCCCTTGTCCTTCTATATGCTGTGGCTTGCTACTTGGGACAATTACCTTACCTCAGGGATAACTCCAAACAGGGTTTTTACAGGGACTGGGAGAGTAATATGCTCTGGAATTTCTTTGACACTCTCTTCTGAGAAGGCCCATAATTTTTGACCCCCATGCTGGCCCACTTGATAGTGTCCACAGCTCCAATCCCAGATGCTTGTGTCTAAGTCCATCTTCTTCATTAGGACCCAGGGGTTCAGAAACTCTTGCCACTGAGGTAACAAGAGTAGGCATGCGATTGTTAAGATAGTTTTCTGAAATCCTGAAGAAATCTCAGTTGAGTCCAATTTGTACCCAAAGTTTTATTATTGGAGCCTTATCTCCAGCAGATCACAGGGAAGAGGAGAGGAGAAAAAGAGGCGGTTTTCACAGGGTGGTGAGAGCAGTCACAGGTAAGCATAATAAGGACACTTTTTCATTTCTAGTCAGCTTTCTTTTCTCACTTAGAATAAAATTTCTTACCCTTTCTCACAAGGCAGGGGAGAGGGAACTTGAGAGATTCTTCTATATGGTGCATCTAAGACAGAGGGAAACTCTGATCAGAAGTTAGAAATTAAAGGCAATGGAAAAGGAAATGCATGGCCTAACCCTGGGATCTCTGGTGGGACAAAAGACAGGGGGTAATTTAGAAGCAAGGAGCATGATCTGTGGGCCTCAGGTCCAAAGCTCCTGGCTATTCTCTACATATGCTCGCCCCACTCTCCAGTTCCATGTTCTCCTTAGCACCCCAGTCTCAGAGCATCAGTCACACTCCTCTCCCCGTCTCATCCCAGTCTCTTTGCAACATCTACTCCAGGCTCCCGAAGCTGGAGGGGAACCTAATCTGCCTCTACCTAAGGGGGTGGAGACTCCATCCCTGTGTTAACAGGGCACCTCTGGCACTCTGGATGACCAGCTCCTACAAACCTGTTAGAACCCCACCTGTTAATTATTGATGGGTTAAACAAAATTGTGGAAGTTGCTCATTATTCATAAAATTCTTTCTGTTGGAAAATGTATCCTAACTTCTAATAAACAACCTCACAGTGCTTACTTGCAGAAATTTTACTCCTAAACTCAAGAAGGCTAAACAAGTAAAAAAGAAAAAAATTGAAAAATAAATGGCCATATTTGCAGGTGTATTAAAGTTTATGAATAAAAAAAGGACTAATATGAATCCTTTTCTTTTTTTATATTAATTAAAAAATTCATTGTCTTCGGTTGGTAGTTGATGGTCTATCTAAATTGACTTTGTTCTCTGCAGAATTCCAGATGACATAATAAGACAGAATTTAAAGAAGAATCTACCCTTAAAACCTTTGTTTCTGCACTCTTAATTCCCAAAACATCATCAAGACGCTGTTACCCCTTCCCATTGTCTGGCAACTCATTAGGCAAATGATGGGTACATGCTGCTCATGGAAGATGGCTGACTTGGATATAGCCACTTTAACTCTCTGACATCTTTTTCTTTCCCATTATGCCAAACTCAGAAAAAGAAAAGACTACAAAATCATGGGCTGAATGTACAGAAACGGGGTATAGCTATTGATGAAAGACATAAATCAAGGAAAAACATAGTAATTGGAAAGAGAATCTTAAAAAATGGAGATAGCTTTTCAAAGTCATATTGATAAATGATCCCTTGGGTTCTCTTATAGATGGCCTTTCTCCTTCCAATGCATGTCCAATATGCTTACATATCCATCTTCACAAACCTTCTTCAAAGTGGTTTTTAATAACATTTACTGAGTGCTTTTCTTTGTGGAAGACACTGTGTTTAGTGCTTGGCACCTGCTGTTTCATTTGAAACTCATGACAGCACCAGGAGGCAGTTTTATGGCAATTATCATTTGATCCATAAGGACACTCACTCACGCAGAGGCGAACATGCCTCAGATTGAAAGCTGCAAGTGAGGGGCAGGGAGTCGGGCTTCAGTTGCAGGCAGACTCCAGAGCCTGTGTAGTTCTTCAATGTGCTAGTCCTATTTCCTGAGGAAGAATATGAGGTTTAGAGAGGTTGGGTTTACTTAACTCCAGCTAGTGGTTAGCAAATTCAGACTAAAAATGAGAAGTAAAGCCATCAATGGCCACAAGACTTGGATTTAGGAAAGACTATTTCCTAAGTCAATCAGAGGAAGACATTATCATATGATCTCACTGACATGTGGAATTTGAGAAACAAGGCAGAGGATCATAGGGAAAGAGAGGAAAAAATGAAACAAGAAACTAGAGAGGGAGACAAACCATATGAGACTTTTTTTTTTAAGATTTTATTTATTTATTTGACAGAGAGAGAGAGGAGAGAGAGAGAGAGATCCCAAGTAGGCAGAGAGGCAGGCAGAGAGAGAGGAGGAAGCAGGCTCCCCACCAAGCAGAGAGACCCATGAAGGCCTCCATCCCAGGACCCTGAGATCATGACCTGACCCAAAGGCAGAGGCTTTAACCCACTGAGTCACCCAGGCATCCACCATAAGAGACTCTTAATCTCAGGAAACAAACTGAGGGTTGCTGGAGGTGCGGCGGGGGAGGGATGGGGTGACTGGGTGATGGACATTGGGGAGGGTATGTGCTATGGTGAGTGCTGTGAATTGTGTAAGACTGCTGAATTACAGACTTGTACCTCTGAAACAAATAATACATTATATGTTATTTTAAAAAAATTTTAAAAATGAAGGCCATGCATTCAAAAAAAAAAATGACCATTTCCCCCAGTTTAATCAATGAATGCGATGTAATTGTAGCATGATTCAGTATTATTTAATTCTTCCTCATCATTTATTTTGTTCAGCCTTTGATATGTTTATAGGCTAAAACTTCACTATAGTAAGATTTTAGAGAATCCATGCCTTGATGATTTTTATTAAAAAGAATATATTTTGATGAAAAAAACCTAGGTATTAGAAAACCCATCATAGTTACTGTCTTCATGTACAGTAGCCCACTTCAAGTGGATCCAAAAACTGATGGCAGTTTATATAGGAAGAGCTACAACCAACAGACACAATCAACTAAAAAGGACACTAATGTCATCCTCATTTTCAACTCTCGGTTGGTAGCCATCTCTTGGGTGGTAGTATATTTATCTTTAGGCTCAGAGCAGCATTCAGGCCAGCTCAGACTATAAGAAGAAAAGCTTCACAGTTCCTCCCCATGCCCAGACACAGCTTCCTTTCCAGAAGGTGATAAAACCTACAAGCAGTAGGAACAAGATGAAGAGTCTGGTATTTTGGTCCCATCCAAGAGTCCCCTCAGCATAAGACGGGCCAAAAGAACTGAACAGCCCCCACAGATTCTTCTGGCATCTGCATTATTTAATTTCGGTAATTACAAATTCTCTCAAAGCCAGAAAAATCCACCCACATGCAAATAATTCCAATATGCACTGTAAATGATGGTGACTGTCAAGACAATGTTATTTTAGTATTTCTGGGTCCAGGAATTGATCTTTTAAAAAGAACTTCCTTTGCATAATTTTAAAGCACGTTTCCCCAACATTTATAAGAAATGAGCTCTCCTGCTGATGTTGAAAGAAGATGTGTGTCAGATTTATCCTATAGAATATGACTATAGTGGAAAAGTCAACCCCTCGTCCTCAACACCAGAGATTTGGATCTTTCCATTTTCATTTCTGTCTCTAGTTCTACATCATTGAACTCCCTCTCTCCTGTGAAATCTGTTTTTATTATAGTGAACTCATCTTTTTTCTTTTAACAAAAGTCTAAGCTGCAGCATTCCCAAATGCTCTGTCCAAACCAAAAGATTATACATTAGCACAGAAGTTAATTCCAGAAGAAGCCTCACTTTTGGAGACAAGGAAACATTCATTTAATGAATATTTTTAAGAGAAGATAAAAAAGAATTTCCTATGAAAGATGTTCACTGGTAACCACTTCATTTTTTATAAGATGGTACACCTATAGTCTTCTAAATTGTTATCTTGGACCAATTATAACAAGGCAAATAGCTCTAAAGTCAAGTGACCCCAGACATTCCCATTTTCCAGGGGGAGACATGGAGAAGGAGGTGCAAGGAAGACTGATAACAACAAAACATCCCAGTGGATCAAACTGTGTAAACATCTACTTTCATACTAAATATATACGTAAACTTCATAATCAAACTACAACACACATCTTAAGGTCTAACTCTTGGAAAGTTAGAGGCTCCTAACAGCTCTTCAGATAGACATGCACCCCACACACTACAGTGTTTAACCAGATAACCCAGTACAAATGGAATTGATATGAAGCAAATCTAATGCCAGTTTACATAAGAATAGCTGCAACAGCTAAACATGATTAACTAACAATGACATTAATGACATACTAATACTAATACTTGAGGTGCCTCAGTGGTTCAGTCGGTTAAGTGTCTGCCTTCAGCTCAGGTTATGATCCCAGGGTGCTGGGATGTGGCCCCTCATCAGGCTCCCGGATCCGTGGGAGGCTTGCTTGGCCTTCTCCCTCTAATGTTCCCCCTGCTTGTGGGCTCTCTTACTGTATTTCTCTCTCTCTCAAGTAAATAAATAAAGTCCTTTTTAAAAAAAGATATACTAATACTCTTTCCAGAAATCTGTGAAGACTCAATGTGTGTACACAGTTGGAGCCTGGCAATGCTTCCAGTGGCGGTGTTAATAGCTGGACTTTTGGGATTATACTAATTTTGTATCCTCAGAATCTGATAACACAATAACATGTTAATTTTATTTACAGATACCAAATTTTAGTTTCCCTAACTCGCATAATTGGTTACTAGTAAATACCCCATATATGTAGATAAAAATGAATGTTCTTTGACTCTAAGAATAAAAACCTTAGCCTGGTATTTTGGATAAGTTTTCCATCCATGAGAAAAATGTTTGGGGTCCATCACAGGTTCCATAGATTCTAGTCGGAGAAACTCTGAGGTGTGGCCATATATAAAGGCTCCATAGGTGTACCAACATGACAGATAACAATGAAAGTATGGAACCACCCAGGGAACATTCCTTTAAAATGTGACAAGACATTTTAAACCAACAGGCAACCATCTTTTAAGATGAAAGCTTATAGAGTACATAAAGTTGCGTGAAAAATTCAATAATTTTGTTAATGGGTAGAGATGAGGAAGCTGAGTATGTCCATTTTAGAAAAGATTTTGACAGTTGCCATTTAAATAGCTGACCAATGAAGACTTATATTTTCCAATCCTAATCCATCTTGCATAACATCTCTGAATATAGTACCATTTTTTCTACTCAAAAATCTTCAATACTTCTGCATTTTCTATAAAGCATTGCCAATTCATTTGAAATTTATACAAAATGGAATTAGATCTGGAAATACTATCTGTTAAAAGGATTTCAAAAAAAACTAGAAAATTTGGACATTACTAAAACTATTTAAGAAATGTTTTCAATAGTTAAAACCTTCCTATATCTAAGAATTCATCTCAGAATTATGCATTATTACAGAGTGTAAGAAAATCAGTTATTTATCAGAGGTCAATGCCTTAACAAAATTTAACAAGAGGATCATAAGCAAGGAAAAAATACTGGTCAATGTCACTCACAAACATCCATGCAGAAATTCCAGATAAAATATTGGCAAACTAAATACAGCAGTGTGTATAATGGATAAAATGTTATGAGTAATATGGGTTTATCTCATGAATTCAAAGGCGTGTTGCCATCAGAAAAATCACAATTCACCAATTAGTAGTATAGGCAAAATTCACTGGATCACTTCAAAAGATACAGGAAAAGCATTTGATAAAATTTAATATCTATTATTCATCTATTTTGAGGAAAGGGGCAGTGGGAAAGGGGGAGGGGCTCTTAAGCAGGTCCCATGCATAGTGCTGAGCCTGACATGGGCCTTGATCTTACAACACCAAGATCACGACCCGAGCCAAAATCAAGACTCCTATGCTTAACTTACTGAGCCACCCAGGCACCCCAATATCTATTAATTTTTTTAAAAGAATCATAGCAAATCAGAAATAAGAGAGAACTTTCTTAATCTCATAAAAGTCTTTAACAAATATCATTGAACTTCATGGTAAAACATGAACTCTTCCCCTTTGAGATCACGAAAAAGACACTATCATTGCTTCAACATTTTACTAGAGGTACTGATCAGAGGAGTAAAGGTGACAACAAAATGCAAAATATATGACTTAGAAGGAAGAAACAAAATGTACAATATTCATGAATTGTCTCTATACTCTATTGTTCCTACAGAAAACTCAAAAGAATGTACAAATAAAAATATGTCAAATATAATAACCTGCTGAAAATTAGTAACACAAAAATAAAATATATTTACTATTAAGCTTCAAAATATATTTATGTGTGTTTTCAAATATTTTACATCTACATTTTATTAGAATAAAGTTCAAATAATTTCTTAGTTTCGACCAAAAAAAATAAATCATTAAATTATTTAATATTTCAATAAGTTCTTTTATGACAGAGAAAAAGGCAATTACTCTATTCAATTAAATTTATTACTATTCTATTCCACTCAAATTAAAATGAGTTCTATGATCAACAAGAGCAGGAAATGAACTGAGCCATACTTAACTGTAAGTTTCTCAAAGTAGGTCTTGGTTATGTTTGCCCTAGAAAAAAATCCAATGAGAGAACATGGATTTAATATACAACAAAGAGAAAGAGAGAAAGGCTGTATGGATAGGAGAAGGAAAACATTTCATTCCCAGGGACAGTAAATGCAGGAATTAGGCCATGATAATTTTTTAAAAGGCAGTGAAAATCAAAGAAAACAAAACAGAAGACCAGGGGGTCTAGTCTAACATGTCAACAGCCCAGTGCCAGGTGGTCTTTGCACCAGCCCTTGCAGATTTACAGGTTTCTCTCCTATAGCGTCCGGCCCTCTGGGGACACTTGGGGAGTGGTAAATATTTCAAACCTTCAACTGGCCAATCAGCTGGAATCTGCTTTTTACTTAGTGAACTTCCATTTCCTTTGCTGTTCCCAGCAGCTTTCCAGGTGTCAGTTTGCATTACTATGGCTTTCACAACTAGGTCAAAAAACCAAGCTTCGATGCCTAATTACACACTGTGCTAATGTACTTTGGCAGTCATTCCTATGCAGAAATTTATGTTGACCATTTCTGGTCTGTCCTCTCCCAATCTTACCAAGCAGGCTCTACAACAGGAATTATAAAAATTTTACATAATATTTGTGTGTCAGAACATGATTTAATATCAATAGTAGCATTTTAGGGCTAAAAGCAAATTAGACTTAGGAGATGGTAAGAGTCTAGCAGGTACTTTTCTTTTCTTTTTCCCCTGAGAGAAACTGTGAAACAACAGAACAGTCTGTGCTCCATACATAATTAAAACAGATGTTCTCAATCTTAATTTTCATAGCTAATTTTGACAGTCAAAGAAATGCACTTGTCTTTTGTATAGTCACCTATTTTCTCTCAAATGTGTCCTATTTCATCGCCCACCGGCATTGCTCAGAAAGAAACGGGTGATGTGCTGGGAGGTATTCAGGTATTCATGCAACAGCAAGAACTCTGCTATGTTACTGGGAGGTCAGTGAATGGGAAGATCAGAGCCAGTGACCAAGGATCCTTTTAAGGTCCACGCAGTCCAAGCATTTTTATGCACTAATGTGGCAGATCACAGTTTTCACTGGCTTTCTGTGGTCTTCTGTGACAAAACCGTAAAGAAAATACAGAGGAGAGAACTGTCTTCTTGTGCTTCGTGGCGGCATTTGTTGTTTTCACACCATGTCGGGGCACAGTCTGATTGGCACCTAGGCTCTCTTACACATCTGCTAACAACCAGATCCGTGAAAGGTCTACTCGGCTAGAGTCGTGAGCCAGCTCTACTTCTTCCCTGAGGAGGGGATGGTGCTGGAGCAACCTGATGATGGCTCTCCTACTCTTTGCTGCCCCTGACCAACAAGCCTCCTCCCTCTCCTCTAGTTCCCTTCCCCTCTGCCGGGAAGACGGTGGGGTGCACTCCACTTCTACAGATTTGGGAATACCTCCAGGGAGCTCCACAGTAACTCTGGTCACTTCATAATTACACTGGGATGCTCTGACAACTAACTCAAACATAGCCCGTTTCCAGCCCACTGTAGGTGGTGGTTTCATTTTCCCTGAGGAGCCCAGTGTAGGATGATCCAATGGAAGCCCGAGACTTGTTCCTCTGCAGTGGGAGATGTCCTGGATTGCCATGGCCTGGGAAGCCACTCTCTGGGTCCTTACAAACTGCACAAGACTCTGGCTATGTTCAAGGAAGGGCCATCAAGGGCCGCTGGTGGTGGCTTCATGCAGCCTGCAAATTCACACAGCAGGAGACCCACCCCACCTCAAGAGTGATGCACAAGTTGGAACCACAAAGTCTAAGGGGCAAATAAAGCTCATTCTGATCTGAATGATGGACTTTATTAAAGGGGTGTGATCCCCTTAAGGCGGTTTGAGGGGATGGAGGGGGAACATGCTGACATCTCTCACTGGGAAGACGGTAATGTCTTGGTTCAGGGAAGTTCCATAGGTTTGGGGTTCGAGGAGATGGACTCACTTCCAAGGAGAAGAGACTGGAAATCAGAAACAAGCTGAATGTACTGAACACAGAGTAAGGGAGGGAAGGGTGCTTGACTCTGCAGAGAAATGTTGAACAAAGCAGACGTGAGTGGAATTCACACAGAGAACATGTTCAATGCAAGTAAAGGCCAAGTGGGTCCACAGCAAACCTAGGGTTTACCAACAATTTGCCAAATCCAGGGCTGAGTGCAGGGTACGCAGCCCAGCAGCAGGGCTCTAAGGCACTGTCTGGCTCGATATTCAGAGGTCAGGAAAGAGGATCTGTCTGAATCTTCTGAATCACTTTGGTGCCAAATGCTAGGCTGGGTACTTGACATATCTATTCCCTAATCCTCACAAACTTTCACACAACAGAGAAACCAAAATTAACTCTACATCTCACTTGTCTCAGCTTAAAAATCACTCTCTCAGGGTAGACTTCCCTGAGCCCATTATCTAAATTAACTTTCCCCATTATATTCTCTATTATCTTCTACCTCATCTCATGTCACTCAGTACAACTTATAATTTGATATTCATGAGAGTGATTAAAGCTCCTTGTTAGCATACATTGTTTCATTTTATCTGCTAAATGTGTCCCCACAGTTTCTGGTGCACGGGTTCTCAGAAAATATTTTTGCACCCTGGACTCGAGGAAAGGAATGCATTGGAGCAACCAGCGAATTGCAGGTGAGCTCCAGAGGCCCTCGTGGGTTCAAAGTTTTGCTCTATGGCCTTGCCGTCATTGCACAGACTAATGTAATTAAAACCCAGAATGACATTTATCATCACATAAATGAGATTTTTTTTTAAAAGATTTTATTTACTTGCCAGAGAAAGAGAGAGAGCACAAGCAGGGAGAACAGGAGGCAGAGGGAGAAGCAGGCTCCCGACTGAGCAGGGAGCCAGATATAAGACTCGATCCCAGGACTCTGGGATCATGATCTGAGACAAAAGCAGATGCTTAACTGACTGAACCACCCAGGCATCCCTAGATTGTTTTATATAAAATTCAAAATTTAACACTGACTAGGTCTTTCCTAAAATCTGGCAATAAGATGAGAGATGAATTTTATTATTTTACTTCTCTGCTGGAGTTCCAAGAAAAAATTGACAGAAATATGCACTTGTGGAAGTCCATCCATTTCTGCTTGTTTACAATGTTTCTGTTAGGAAAACTGTTAAGAGAAATTTCAACAGGTCCATGAGAAAAATAAGGCTTCCTTTAGAGCAAATATATTTAACTGATCTATAGGCTTCTCTACTATTGGACTTCTCAGAGATGCTCATGTGAAATTATTCATTACAGTTCTCCTCTGCGTCTGTGGGTGGAGGGGGGGAGCAGTTGGAGTGGGGCGGCATATTGATACTAAGCATATGGCTCTGGAGATACCAATTGAATCCATTCCCATCCCATAGAGACAACAGAGTTTTTCAAGTTGCTCTTGTGTTCAGGTAAAATCAGTATCAAGAAGCATTTGATCAGCTCTGCAGTACCTTCAATCCCTATCCCTAGTTGTATAAATCCTGCACACAACAAATTATTCAAGGTTGAGGAAATATAAACAAGATCTTGTGAATGAGAGTCCCATCAATCACTCTACTGTCGAATTTACCCTGCAGAGTAGAGGCTTTTTCAATTTCTGCCCAAGAACTGTCTCATCTGGATTGACTGCTCCACAGACCACAAACGAGAACATGCTTGCATTATAAGAACTTGATACGGCTGGGGCACTGACAACGTAGAAATATTAGCAGCACGAGATCTACATTATACTCCACACCTGACCTACATTAACTAGCTCCAAAGAAGGTATTTTATTCTATTTTTAGGAGCAGGCAACTGAAGGCCAAATACGGCAAGTAATGTTCTCAATGTCACATCATATGTGCTGGGGTTTGGATTTGAACTCAGGTCTTCTAGCTCCAGCTGTTTTCATGGAATGTACTGAGAGACTCTCTCAAGTCCTATTCCCCAGGCCCTTTCTGCCCCTCAGTATATCTTGTCGCACTGCCCCACAGTCACACCGAAGTTCACAAGGTCTTCTTTGATCATCACAGCTGGGCTGTCATCCTCTTCAAAGAGTTCCCCAAGCCCCACACTGGAGGACCTCTTACTTCTCTCTCAGCCTTGGCTGAAAAGGGTCAAGCCTGCACTATGGCTCTTGCCAAAGTTATTTTTGGTATTTTGGGTTGCTCAGCAATATTTCAGCTTCCTCATCTCATCTGTTTTCTCTTCATCCAGACCACTGGCTCAACTTCCCTCTGCTGCTTAGGCTTGGTTGGGAGATTTCAGGACTGAGGGCCTCCATTCATGGCTGCATTTTGTAATGATTATCCCCTTACACCTCCCAACTGCCCTGCCTCCTCAACCTCCCTGAGTATAGAGTGGGAAAGTGGCTGATGTCAGCACTGACTAGATTCAGAGGGCAGGGTATTCTGTGAGTTCTCCCACAAACATCCTTCATTTACATCTGTCTCCCCAAATGGTTATTCTCATACTCAGATTTCTCCAAGTGCCCCCTTGGTCCTAGGACAGCTCTGCCAGTAGATCAGGGTCTTTTTGGTGTTTTCTCAACAGGGAGATGCTCAGCGGCACAGAATGTCTGATAGCTGCAAAGTTACAAAGAAGCTGCCCGTGGGATGATTTGGGAGCATGCTAGACATGACACAAGGTAGCAAAGTTGGAGATAGAAGAGGAAGAGTGAAGAATGACCAGGAGCTCGTGTGCACTCCTTCAGCTCTTCCTGCCGTCACTGTTGGCATCACCGAGCCAGACACCTGGACACTTCTTCTCACTCGCCCTTCTGGTCAACCACCAAACACCAGATAGAGAAGATCTACACCCAGTCGGGGACACCCATCCTCCCCACTCCATTCCCGTATTACTACCTTTGTTTCTCTAGTTTTTTGCCCAGACTGATGTAAGAGACTCCAAATGGGCTTCCCTGACTGTGAAATCATTCATCTCTCAAACCTTCCTCCTCAAAGCCTCCAGAATTCCAGTTACATTTCCCTCCTGGAAACACTTTTCTGCTTAGCTTACAGTGAACACTGCAATCACTTGAGTGCTTTTTTCTAGATTTACATTCTTCCAATTTTTTAAAAAGATTTTATTTATTTATTTGACAGAGAGAAACACAGCTAGAGAGGGAACACAAGCAAGGGGAGTGAGAGAAGGAGAAGCAGGCTTCCCACCCACTGAGCAGGGAGCCCATTGCAGGGCTCGATCTCAGGACTTGTAGATCATGACCTGAGCCGAAGGCAGATGCTTAATGACTGAGCCACCCAGGTGGCCCTCTAGATTCACATTCTTAAGCTCTACCTATAATTTCATCAGTCAGAATCACTTGGGCATAGGGCTCCGGTACACAGAGTTTGGAAAGGTTCCTGGTGAATCTGATGCACCATCCAGTTGAAAATTCACTACCCTCTCAAGTGAAGGCCAATCTCTGTAACATGGCATTGAAAGACCTCTATGAGCTGACTTGCTTTGACCTTGTTTTGACCTCATCAGTCATTACCCTCTATCGACCTTAGACTCTGAAAATGCTGGTTTCTTTTTTTTTTTTTTTTTTTTTAAAGATTTTCTTTATTTGACAGAGAGAAACACAGTGAGAGAGGGAACACAAGCAGTGGGAGTGAGAGAGGGAGAAGCAGGCTTCCTGCCGAGCAGGGAGCCCGATGTGGGACTCGATCCCGGGTCTCCAGGATCACGACCTGAGCCAAAGGCAGTCGCCCAACCAACTGAGCCACCCAGGCGCCCCTGGTTTCTTTTTTTTATTTGTTTGTTTGTTTTAAACCATGTTCCTAAACTGGTCCGCTAAGCCATGTCTCTGTGCCTGTGCTCTCATCCACTGGGAAAATGACAACACATCCTTCTGGATCCAGCTTAAGAAGCATTTCTGTGAAATTGTCCTTACCTCCTGCTTCAAAGTTTCATCACTTCTTGACTTGAGCTTCCATTGTTTCTTGAACATACCAGTTCAGAATACAGTATTTTAGATGGTTCTGATATTATTCAGTGAGGTAAAAATATCAAAGTCAAAATTACTCTTGAAAATTCCTTAAATCGGGGTGCCTAGGTGACTCAGTCGTTAAGCATCTACTTTTGGCTTAGGTCATGATCCTGGAGTCCTGGGATTGAGCCCCACATCAGGCTCCCTGCTTGGCAGGAAGACTGCTTCTCCCTCTCTCACTCCCCCTGTTGTGTTCCCTCTTTAACTCTGTTTCTCTTTGTCAAAAATTCCTTAAATTACTCATACAGTAAGCAGTTTGCATTAAACACAGTAAGACGTGTGTGTATGTATACACACAGAGAATATAAACTATGCAATATTGTTGTTTAAACACTTTTTGTATCTGGTAGTGAGCTCACATTATGGGCTTGTAGGGACAGAGACCCCACGGGAACAGCAAATTCATATGTTCAATAGACCCTCTTTTTAAGACATTTGGTCCCCGAGGGGAATGTTTCATCTGTGTTTCTCAAAAGTGTTCCACGATGGGAATAGGTAATATTTTGAATATGGCTTGTTTGAGACATACCAGGTTAAAGTACATTAAACAAATCCCCCTCTTAAGGTGTTTAACGTGCTTGTCCTTTGCCTCCAGTGTGAATATGCAAAAAGAGAATACAATATATCGCATTTCCCAAAGTTATTTGATTAGAGAATGTCATTTTCATAGAACCAGCATTAGGAAGAATACTCTGGGAAAAAAAATCTGCCTTCTTCATTCCTCACTGAAGTTGCAAATGAGAAGCCAAATGACAGGACTGTTCCGGTCCTTATATGAAAAGGAGGGCAGACCACTTTACTTGTCATGGCCTGCATCTGGGCCATTTTCTAAGGGGACCTTCCACCTGGAGTTATGTCTGCCGCCTGAGTACTCCTGCGGGGGTGGGGGGAGGGGCTTACCAGCTCCCCAGCTCCCCAGCAACCACCATGAGAGAGGCAATGAGGCTGCGACTTCCAATGCATGCATTACTCATTTTAATGACAAAAATGTAGTTATTAGGACAGAGCATTGTTTAGTAACTGTTGCCACTTATTTGGTAAAACAATTCAAATACATATGTTGTTTACTAACACAATAATTTGCATTTATGAAGTCTGCTGTCAGTTTGATGTAGGCATTCACTTTGAAGATCTGGAACACTGGAGGTGTGGAAAAGTACAACTTAGATGCACACAAGTGGTTAAATGCGGACCTACCCCATAATTACAAGTGCACCTGCAGTGCCAAGTGAGTAGAGATAAACTCTCGGGGTCAGGAAAAGCTTCTATGTAGACCCTGTGGTTAAAATCTGCCCTTCCAAAAATTATGGTGAAACAACAACAACAACAAATGTGCTTAGTGGTCAAAAAGATATTAAGCCAAATTTAAATTGACTTATGCTGTGCACAACTAACATTTTAATAAGAAGCACAAATCCAATGTGCTATTTGAATACTAAATTCAGATCGTGATGCTCTCATTGACTCATGCAGTAAAAAGATCCCAGAGTTGTGTTTTAGGAACCCCGTGCCCAGCTTGGCTCTGTCGAGAGCCAGATGTATATAACCTTGGAAAAGTCATTTAATTTGCCTGTGCCAGAATGTTTCTCATTTGCAAAAAGAGAGAGTTGTGCTAGTTGATCTCTAAGACACTTTCAGTTCAAAATTTTGTGAATATGAATGACATATTACTCGGATAAAAGGAGGAATTGCAGAAATTTTACAGATGTGTAATACTTTGAACTACTTTGACTCACTGACCTATACTTTTTATTTTTATTTATTTATTTTTAAAAATATTTTATTTATTTATTTGACAGAGAGAAATAAGCAGAGTGGCAGGCAGAGAAAGAGGGGGAAGCAGGCTTCCAGCTGAGCAGAGAGCCCTATGTGGGACTCGGTCCCAGGACCCTGAGATCTTGACCTGAGGCGAAGGCAGAAGCTTAACCCTCAGAGCTAGGCGCCTCTGACCTATACTTTTTAATAAAATAAAAATGTCTCATTTTTAATTAACTCTCTCCTTATGTGTTGTTTAAAAGATATAATTAGAATAGAAAAATATAATAGCAATCTATTATGAAAACATACAAAAATAATAGAGGCAGTTAGAAAGAGTTAAGATATGACAAGAAAAGTATTTTTATGCAGCAAATACAGTTTTCAGATCTTAGTTGATTTCTGAAAAAATATATATATATAGTCGCTGATATATTAAAAAAAATCCAAATGGGGACTCTGCCCTTTGTTATAAAGCCCCTGCCATATAGGAGCCAAAGAACTGCTTTTCCAATAGATTTGCTTTCATTGTCCAAAACTTGATACTTTGACCCTAAAAGTTATGTGTGATCAAGTATTTGCAGAGGAAAATTTTCAGTTCTTTTCTCCCTGGGAAAGCCTGAAACAATGATCACGTTTATTCCTTCTCCTAAAAATAACTCTAAGAGATTATATTCCTGTTAACATCAGTGGCTCCCTGGTAGTAATCTGCATACTTTTGGAATTGCAATGTACTTTTCAAAAACTTTTGAACATTAATATATTGTGTAATTTATCAAATATTTAAAAGAGGTAATAAGCCACAAAGTCTTCTTATGTCTGGTGTATTCATGATTTCTTGTAGCAATTTACACATTCGGAGTACAGAGCAGCGAGGAGGCATTAATTCCTTCATCTCTCCATCCATATATCTATTTACAGCATGAACATTTCTCAAACTCTAAGCATGAACTTAGAAGATGTTTTTCAGCCACTTTGGCAAGATAAACTTGGAAGTAATTGTTTCAGAACTGATTTGAAAATAAAAAGCAACCATTGACTTGGAAATGAAAAAGAAAGAAAAGAAAAAAATAATTTTTTATTCCAAAAATAATTCCTAGACTTTGGGAAACAAGAGAGGGCTAGAGGATCCCTTGTTTGAGGGATGTTAAAACTGAAGCCCAGACTGTACAGTGCAGCATTCAGGTCTGCTGTGGTCAGGTAACAATTTCCAGGGATTGTTGACTTGGAGCATGTTATTTCTAAGGTAGAAAAATCACCACCAGTAACAGTGAGCCTTAGGAATCAAATGCATTTCAAATAATACAAGGTACCTGTACACCAAGAAATAGAATTTCCTCAAATAGTGAACATACACTGTTGTATTTAGGACCAGGAAAAAGAAAATCTAGCCGATGACTTTTTTGTGTGCTTATTGGGATTGTGTGTGTGTGTGTGTGTGTGTGTGTGTGTGTGTGTGTGTTTCATTTTTAATGACTGCTTTGGGCAAGGCCAACTGTGTCATTTCCCCAATAGTCTAAAATTTTCCCATTGTCTAAAACTTGCATATATTTTGCACTTGATCAAATGTTTTCACAGGAAATTTCTCTGTGTCTCCCCCCCCTTGGAAAACTTGAAATAATAACCAACTTAATAGCCTCTCTTGAAAGCTGCAGTAGTCACTAACCTACTTCCTTAGTCACTATCCTCATTTTGGAAACCATCCCTCAAAAGTGAGTGGTGATACCAAATAAATTTTGGTTCCCAGACTTCTTAGTTTGAGCTCTCTAATGAAATTTTGTGGAAAAAAAATACAAAGCTTCTCTTCTAAGATCAAAATAAATAGGTATTTTTATAAATAAGTGTTTAAAAATGATTTTTAGAATACCTTTATTTTCTTCAATACTTTGCCTCAGTTGTTTCTTCTGCATTTTATTTTATACAATAAATCCTAAAACAGTCAATCCTAAAACTTGACAATACCCATTAATTTAGATATTCAAATTATTTTGATCTTTCGATTTAATCTAATATTTTTCTATATATGTAAAATGTATGTAAATTATATATGTATATATCTGCACACATTTAGCCTTTGAATCAAGGAAGTAAAGCAATGATGCTTCCTATGTGTAATTAAAGAAAATTTAATATGAAACAGTGGGAAAGGCTTGTGGCAAGAAATGACTTATGGCTATAGCAGTTCCATGTTGAAAATCATCAAATGATAAAGTATGAGATTAACTGAGGTAAACTCTTCCACACACTATATTCGATTCCCTTGTGTCCACATGCACAGTGGTAGTCTGGTCCTAGTCCAGTCTCAGCTACATAAGTCACAACTCAGAGTAGATCTGGAGAAGCCCCAGTTCATCCCTACCAGCCATCTATCCATCCATCCACCCATCCATCCATCCGGCCAGAAATCCTTACTGACAGTCTACTATGTATTAATCATCATGTTAGCACTAAGGGTACACAGCATTGTGAAGAAAGTCCTTGTTTACAAAACCTAAAGAAACACGAAGGTTTGAAAACCATCCAAGAATTTCAAGCATAATCTGTGGAGTCTCTGGAGAAAGAAGATCAAAATATACCTAATTGTAGAACAGACCTAAACTCCATCTACCATTCATTCAAAGTACTCCTTCCCCAAATAATATCTTTCCTAAGGAAATGTTTACAGAGTGTACAGAGAAAAGGAGACATGACATTAATCATCCCTCAAGACACAAAAATTTCCACAAGATTTTCTGGGACTGTGTAAGTTGACTATGTATACATTGAATGCTATGTGCCCCACACCTTAAAAAAAAAAAAAAAAGGAAATCTTTTCATATTGCCAAATACTAGGATTCTGTAGGAAGACTCTTCATTATGTTTACTCATTCCAGACACTTTTTGCATTATTACTAGCCTCATCCTACATCAATGTGTGAGTAAATTTAATATATTTCTGGTTCCTAAAGGGCTGGGTTTCACTAAGAATGAGAATGTTGGAATCATCAAAATGATTAAGTGCACTAACATGAAATGATTTCTTTTCCTCTGTGTGGCACATTAAAACGGGCACTTCCTGTTACTGGGATCAGCGGATCGTAACTGGAGGTAGCACAGGGCATAGTCAAGTAACATGGTTCTGAAGCCTGACAGGGTTGGTTCAACTCTGGTCCTTCTACAACCATTTGTACGATGTCAGGGATGAGTCACCTAACTTCTAAATATTGCAGTTTCTCCATCTTTGATAGATGGAGAATGAAAATAATAATAGTGCCCAAATTTCATAAGATGGTTTTAAGAAATTAACTGAGATAGTTCATAAAAAGGTACTATAGAGTCTGAATATTAGCCAGTACTGTTATTTTCATCTTGTACAAAAAATCCTGTGAAGTGAGGGATACAGGACCTGATTTGTTATTTTTGGGGATTCTATGAGTTGTCATGAATAAATAAAACTAATCCCATTCTACTAGTGAAATGGCTCAAACAAAGGAAGATCAAGGCACTATTTTGAGTATCTTCATTAAAGTAATACAGAATTAACACCCAACAAACCAACTCCAGAGCTTTCTTCCTTGGGCTTCTCCTAAGGAGATGTTTTACAAACCCTGCACTTATACCGATGGCACATCAACAGACTCTTCAAATGAGTTCAGAGTGCTTCACCCTCCTTGATGTTGACAGGATCATTCATCAATATTTACCAAGCACGTATAGGATATGTGGAATGATTGTTTGGCTTTCATGTATTTTCTGAGCTTTGTAGACAGAAAAGCAAAATTGAAAGAAGACTGTTAACCTTCAAAAGCACCGGAGGGGTCAATATCACGAAGAAGCATTGATTCCTGCCATTACAGTCCTAGTGCCCAGGGTTTTGTCCCATAAACCACACACCATCACCTTGCATTTCTATTTAGCAAAGTTTTTAAGGACCCTTACCTCTATCTCATCTGTTTTCCTTTATTTCCTGTTATATAGCACAATCATATAGTTCTAGGAATCAAAGTAAGCAGTGAACTTTATTCCAAGCAGGGCTAGGATTTGTTCGTAAGACAGCACGATAATAAATTTCACTTATTTACTGAAGCTGTGAGTTGGAGTCCAGGATATGCAGATAGCATGGACCTTTCACAGGAGTACTTTTTTTTTTTTTAATATTTTATTTATTTACTTGACAGAGAGTATTGCTAAATACAGCTAAAGAGGGAACACAAGCAGGGGGAGTGAGAGAGGGAGAAGTAGGCTTCCCGCCAAGCAGGGAGCCCAATGTGGGGCTGGATCCTGGGTCTCCGGGATCATGACCTGAGCCGGAGGCAGTCGTTTAACCACCTGAGCCACCGAGGCATCCCAGGAGTACACTTTTACTAAACAAAATGGTGATCATGTGTTGGTTCTTTGTGGGTAAAAAAACAACTTTTATTAATACCACCAACACAACAAATTTTTCGACTAATCTACCTTTCAATCTTAATACTAAGAGGTTTTAAAGAAAAATTTGCTTTATAAACTCATTGTGTTCCTGGGTATAGTAAGGTACATGTCATTAACTTTTGTAATTTGAAAAGTCATCTTTCTCCCATCTCATATCCCTGAGAAAGTAAAGAATTTCATAAGTGTAAAACAGCCAGATCAATTCTAGCAGAAATGGTTGCAAATCTTGTTGGCTATTTAAATTTTCCTAATCTCTTTTTAAGGATAAGTGTCTGGAGAACCTCTTTTTGCTAACCACTTTCAACAAACATCAGAACCATCTACCATACTACCTACAATTTTAAAAACTACAGAATCTACCCCACCCAATATACATGCATCCTTTTATGAGTACAGGCCTTCAACACTTTGACTGTGGCAGAAGCTATGAAATTGCAAGAGTCAGATGTTATAGTTTGATAATCATTCCAAAAAATTCTTGCTCTGTTAAACTAGATCCAACAGAGAATCCTCAGCCCACAAAACCTATACACAAGGCCATATGTCTTCTGCAAAATATTCTCCAAGGATATAGCTTCCAATAAAGATGTCCATCAATATTCAAAAAATATTATTTATTAAAAAAAAAACCCTTAATAGTGCAACTCAAGAAAGAGCTAGTCTTCTGATCAAGACTTCTGGTTTTGATCCTGACTCAGATACCAGCTTGAGTGAAGCAAAGCACCTTTTTTATACTCTTATGGATATTAATTCCCTTCTTTGTGAAAAGAGAATTTGTGAGATGACTTCAGCTTCTGCTCCAAAACACAGTTTTGTCTATCTTACTTTGTGATAGTGTTATTTATAAGCTCTGTGGAGTTTACAAGGACTTTCACACCAACAGTCTCATCTGATCCTCAAAACTGGTTTTCAGAAGTAGGTGGAAGAGTTAGCACTGCTCCTTTTTGCCAGCAAGAGAGCTACTTTTGATATCCAGCAGGATCCACTAGAGATAGTAGAATCTAAAGCATCTTCCAGAAAGATTTCGTTTTCAGGAGTCAGAATGAATACTTTTAAAATTCTTTTTGAACCTGTCAAAGGCTTACTTAAAAGAAAAGGCCTTAAAAACAAAGAAAAAATGTCAGCCTTTGTCCTTCTGCTGATGCAGTCCTCAGTTGAGGGATATCCTATTGCTTTTAGGTTGAAAATTAAATTTAGTTGTCACTTGATAAATATTTTTTGAGTGAAGACAAGTTTCCTTCATGTATTTGAAAATTTAAAGGAGCACCAGGACTAAGGTAAAATTGGGGTTTTGGGGTTGTATTTCCAGAGCTCATCCTTGCAAAATATTTTGATATAAATTGGAAATTAACCAGGAATGTAGTTTACAAAAAGGAGAAAATGGAGCTTTTCATTACTGAAAAGAAATAGTCTGAATCCAGAGTGAAATTCAGAATATCTCTGATGTCTTGTCAGGTCCTTTACTATAGGAAGACAAAGAAACAAATTCTCAAAAAATATATCTCACACTTTATAGCTAATAAAGTACAACAAAAGATGTGGAATTATTTTGTCTTCATAAGCAATCCTATAAGGCCAAAAAGGTTTTCTCAACCAAGCTCCCAATTATTCTTCATCTCAGAGGTCAAGGGATTTCTTGAGTAACTAAGATCCACAGGTTATCGAAAGACTCGTTTTAGTCATTTGACCTCTTTCCTCATCTAAACCATTTTTGATAGAGAGGTTAGAAACAGAAATAGTACTCTATGTGTATTTACTTTCTTCCATTGTCTTTCTCCGTGCATTGCCTGCACCCCTTCTGGAAGTGTAAAAAATACAGCCAAAGAATGGGGACCCCAGCAAGGAAGGCAGGGAAACAAGGTGCCTCAACTATCCAACCAGGTAATTAACAGTTGGCTCCACAATGTCATTTAAAAAATCCATATTCAAAATAGAGCTGACTGTAAAGACTTGATTTCACAACATTTTGTCATTCTGAGTTTTAATTCACAACAATAGTTTGTGTGGCCATTATAATCCATATTTAAGAATCTGAAACTATGCAAAGTGTCATAACACATGTTTCTGTCTTGAAGTAGATGCATTCTATTCTTTCTGTTGGCATTTAGCAATTCTCGTACAGTATACGAAAAAAATTCTCAAGCAGAATTCTTAACTAACCAGAACAGCTCCCTTTCTGCCCTGGCAAAAAAAAAAAGCGTGGGGGGAGTTTGATATAGATTTGGCATCAGGATATTCTATTTATAATAGTTTGGATTTCAATCTTTTGGGATATGTGCATTTTCACTACGCAAGTTCCCAAAGGCGCTCACAGTGCTAAGTAATTTTCCCTGAAGTTCTTTCTTTTCTCAGTTTGGAATACTGTCTTCAAAGCTGTTTGGAAGTTGGACTAACTTTATTTATGTATTTATGTATTTATTTATTTGTGATTTTATTTGTT
Organism: Spilogale gracilis; assembly: GCA_004023965.1. NCBI lineage: Eukaryota > Metazoa > Chordata > Mammalia > Carnivora > Mephitidae > Spilogale > Spilogale gracilis. The sequence continues at coordinate 43,431 of PITA01011224.1, read as the reverse complement.
TATTTGATGGAGAGAAAGAATGATGTTGGGTGGTGGCAGGGAGAGGGAGAAGGAGAAGCGGGCTTCCCACCAAGCAGGGAGCCCAAGGATGCAGGGCTTAGCCCCAGGACCCAGAGATCATGACCTGAGCTGAACGCAGACGCTTAACCAACTGAGCCACTCAAATGCCCCTGGAAGTTGCACTAATGTTAATTTCCCTTCAAAGAAGAGGAAAATCACAGGTATCCATCAGTGCACTGACCCCCTGAACTCTGTGAAAACATGAATTATTCAATATATACGTAACAAAAAGTAATTTCTACATCGTAGTTAGAATCAAGCAATTTTGTAATGAGTATAACTTTGAATAGAAATGAAACAATCTATAAGCATGACAATGCGTTGATCAAGAAGAAAGTAATCTAATGCCAACCATCATTGAACATACAAAAACCCCTCAATTCATTAGTATCTTATAAATCTACAGCTATTATTCACAGCTCAAAATCAAATTAACCTTTTCTATCACAAAAGAATTCCTCGCTCTTAAATATGAGCATCCAAAGTTTTGTGACACCCGACACCACAGTTAGTTCTGACTCGATGTCATTTCTTTCATCAATAAAAAAACCAAGACAGCATTCCTGTTATAAGCCCCAATCTCTTAGCAGCAAGCTTAAAGAATCTGAAAACAGACCTCTCTCATTCACTTTTCTATCCACAGATTTTTCTACCCATATAATTCAGACACGAGTGTCTCCAAGAGCAACTGAGGAGCTGTGATTTAACATTTAATTTAGCTTGTGATAAACTCACACACTTTTTAAAGCTAACAGATCAATCAGAAGTTTATGAATATGATGGCCTTTCACTTACATAGAAAAAGCCAAATATGAAAGGGCAAAAAGGCTCTCATTACTTCTCAACTTTAAACTTCCAAATAATTATTAATGCCACTTCTTATTTCAGCAGAGAAATACAGTTGTCAAGCTATGATTATTTAGAGTAAGATCCAAGCATAATCATATGAATTTTATGCAGGTTTCACCTTTAACCGAGATCACAGAGCAGCAAAGGGAGGGGGTGGCTGGCACTACCTAATCCTTCAAGAAAAAAAAAAAAAAGAAAGAAAAACTGAAATGATAAAAAAACTACTAGAATGTTTCCGCCTCTCAAGTATTGCTTTTTTTTTTTTTACAATAAACTATTACAAAGGATCCAATCTACTAAATTAAGTATCTTGCAAATGGATTGTACCATAAGTTTCAAATGACTTGTGATAGAATCTCAAATGCCACCTTCAGTACTTGTGAGAAGGCATTTTCTGAAGCATAATCACATACAAAAACTGCCATGTTCATTCCAGACTGACTGCATGCAACGAGTAAATCAAAATGTGGAACTTACCTTATTATAAACAAATGGCAAATTACAGGCACCTTTGAGCTTGCAGGTGTCTAGCATCGTTGATTAGAAATAGACAAAACATTTTTCATTCCAGTGAGACAATTGCATATTCAGACTTGGCTCTCTTTGCTGAATCCTTACGAGAGAGGCTGCTCCCCTCCAAAGGCTAGTAACAGCCTCTTCACAGAGAGCACTTGCTGCTCTCAACTGCAGCCACTTAGAATGAAAGTCAGAGGAACCCGTGATGCTTAAATACCCTGGCTTCACATTCACAGGATATGACTCAACTCCCTCTCAAACCAGTAAGGGTAGAGTTTCTCCTAATAAAACTGTCAGATTACGTAAGGAGCGTCACATTTGCAGTCCAAAACTGTTTGCAAACAAAAAGGCAAAACGTTTCTGCTTGTAAATCAAATGTGCATTTTTAAAGTAGTTAACCTCTTCCTCATGGCAAAAGCCCCAAATGGGAATGAGCATTACAGGGCACAAAGAAAACTCTTTCGCTTGCTCTCTGCAGGGAATGAATGTAATGTTGTTAAATGTATGTGAACTTGGTAGCATTGCCCTGACAGAGAGATAACAAAGAGGCTCACAGAAGTCACTGCCATTCCCATCAGTTCAAAAACAACGTGTAGAACAAAACTCTATTTTAATGTGCAAGAGGTGGTAGTTCTATACAACACAACAGAATCTCCTTCACAAAGTAGAGGATGGAAATAGATCTTGGTGGTTTGCTGTCGCTGATTCTCACAGAAATCCTGTCCCACGCTGTCATTACCTTGTGAAGCTTGTTCTGCCTACCTCTCCAACTCAGAGCCCTCCTTTATCTGTTTTGTGAACATTTCTAAAGGAACATGACTAATGACCCAACTCCTTTAGCAAATGTGGCAATTTTCTGTGCTTTCTCCACCACCCACTACCTCTTAACTCCGAGCTGTGTTAAGCTTGATCACAGATTGAATTATTATATTTATACACCTCAGTCAATGAATATTATAGACTTAGATCCTCGAAGAAAAATCTATCACATAAATTCAATTGCCATCGGCATGATCAAGGACAGAAAGATGAAAAAGCACACGTCATTTACAGCAAATTGAAACCACATAGACGAGGACTGTGCCACAGACATACAGGACAGGCCACATATGTCATTTAAAACTCTTAGTAGTTAAAAGAATAAGGAGTAAGACATAAAATTAATTTTAATAATGTTTGCCCCAATGTATCTACAACATTACAATTTCATCACATAACCAACATAAAAATTATTTTACAAGTTTTGTACTAATCTTAACGATCCAATGTGCATTTTACACTAATAGCACATTTTAATTCAAATGAACGACCATCGAATACTCAATAGCCATATATGGCTAGTGGCTACTGGAACTTGTAGCACAGGGCTAGAGTTTGGGGTTCACTCTTCATTCTCAACTTGCAGTTCTAACATTCTCTCTTCAGAGAGGTCTTCCCTTACCACCTTAGGTAAGATAATATTCCCTAATTACTTTCCAACTCATGATGCTTTTTATTTCCCTCATAGTGCACCACAGCCTGGAATTTTCTCCGTTATTCATTCACTTTTTTTTTTTTTCTGGTTTGCTTAAAGGATTTTTTTTTCCCAGTGTTCCAAGATTCATTGTTTATGCCCACACCCGGTGCTCCATGCCATACGTATCCTCAATACCCACCACCGGGCTCACCCAACCCTTCACCCTCTCTCCTACAAGACCCTCAGTTTGTTTCTGAGTCCAAAGTCGCTCATGTTTCGTCTCTCTCCCCGATTTACCCCACTTCCCATTTCCTTTCATTTACTTTTTTATACTCTGTGGTCCCTAACAATATTGTAAGAAACCTGAGGGCAGAGATCTTGTAGTCAATATTTTATCCCCAGCTTCTGGCATGCTGATGAGTACACAGCAGAACTTAATAAACATTGTTTAATAAATAAGCAAAATATAGAATTTAGGCTACATTTTGGCAAATATCACAATATTTAAAAAGGTGTTCTAAGACAAGATATTTACTGGGATGCCTGGGTGGCTCAGTAGGCTAAATGTCTGTTTGGGGCTCACGTCATGATCCCAGCGTTCTGGGACTGAGTCCTGCATTAGGCTTCTTCCACAGAAGGGAGCTTGCTTCTCTATCTGCCTGCCACTCCCTCTGCTTGTGTTCTCCCTCTCTCTCTCTTTCTGATAATAAAATATTAAAACAAGAAACACAAGGTATTTATCATAGGAAAGATATCTTTTAGCAAATATACTGAATAACCCTTTCCTGGAATTGGAAAAATTACATCGTCTTCATAATGTTAATGATCTTCATCCTATAATGTGCTTTATTTCCACTTGCAATATTATAAGAAACATGCTTGTTTGATTATACTAGCAAAGATTTGGCAAGATACTTATAATACTTTAGTCCTTGTAAGACAAACTGAGATATCTTTAGGATGTCTGCTCACCTCATACCACAAAAACATAAAATATTATCTATAAGACATTTGCAGGAAACACTAACATATTTGCCTGTCTGGTGTATGTGCCTCCTCCTCCTGGAACCACCATCCTGATTTTTATTTGGCAAGTTACCCATCCGTCCCTTCCTCTCAATCCATACTATTTGCGTCATGCTTACCTGGCCCCAGAAGTAGGCATGGGCCCCAAGCCTGACCAAGTGTGTACTATCAACAGAGCTTCAGAGATAGAGTCAAGGATGGGCGCATAGCCCACGATGGTCCACTGACAGTCAACACACTACTTTTGCAGTTAATGTGAAAGAGGTTGTTAAGTTTATAAAACGTAAGTCTGAAACTGTTGGTTGCCATGTGTATTACCACCTGGTGTACATTGTTTAAAAATGAATCTAATCAAGAGAAAAACAAAACCTAAGATATGAAAGACAGATTCCTGATGTTATTGTACTTCCTAAATCTGGCCACGCCATTAAGTCATATCAGCTCTTGGTTGCAATGATGGGTATGCTAGAACATTCCCTGCAGAATTGTTTTCAATGTGAAAAAAGGGAAACTGCAATGGGTCATGGACAGCAGAAGGGTTAGATAAACCATGGGATCACCATGCTAAGGAATATTATGAGGTTATCAAAAAGAACCAGGTTATCTAGATGTGTTACCCAGAAAAACTCCCTAAAAGACATTACAGGAAATGGCATGTTGTAGAAATATACGTTATCCCCAATTATGGGTACATGAATTTTTACATGCAAATACATAGAAAAGAACTTGGATAGACTGAGCACCAATTGTGGACAAGTCATTATGTCTGGGAAGGAGGTTTGAACTAAGGAAGTGATGGGCGACAAAGACCTAATCATTTAGCTCAGGGTATTATCTATTTCATAAATCTTATAAAAAATCACATATTCTATAGGTAATTTGAAAAGAACATGCTATTTTTTACAACAGAATCACAATTTCATATATGTCTCTATTTTAATACATTATTCTCACTCCAGGTGGCCTACTCTTCTTTATTATTATTTTTAAAACAATGTAACACAAGTGAAAGTGCTCTTTCCTGCCCCACTGTCTTTTGCTATTTATTACTTTTAAATTTATGATTTGTGTTTTAAATTTAGAAGTCTGCTCTTTTTTCAGTTATTTATCTCTATTTCTTTTTTATTTTTTTAAAGATTTTATTTATTTGACAGAGAGAAACACAGCCAGAGAGGGAACACAAGCAGGGGGAGTGAGAGAGGGAGAAGCAGGCTTCCTGCCGAGCAGGGAGCCCGATGCGGGACTCTATCCCGGGTCTCCGGGATCATGCCCTGAGCCGAAGGCAGTCGCGCAACCAACTGAGCCACCCAGGTGCCCCTATTTATCTCTATTTCTTGAGTCAAAAAAAAAAAAAAAGTCAAAGAGTAAGTGTTCCTCAGTCACTACTCCTGAGGCCTTCCCAGACATAATGTCAGATGGCATAGCAAAGGCGGGACCTAGGAGAACTCCTATTTCTAATGAGCACTTCCGGAGCATCTGTTGGGTGCCTGTATTGTGTTAGAAAGTATAAACAAGAAGCAGTACACACAACTAAGAAATATACAGTCTAATTGAGGAAAAAAACTTACAAGCAGTTAACGACAATGATGAAATGAAGAAGCAACCACGTACCAGAAACTGTGCTAATTCCCTATTTAACAGTAGTTCAAATAAGATGGAGTAAAAGTTGCTGTAAAAGATACATACACAGTGCTTCAGAAGGAGAGAGAAGAGAATATGTTATCATCTTGTACCCTAAAGTTTATTCAAAACATGAAATGGTCATATTTATATTTGAGGTAGTATGGACCTGAGAGGTAGCAAGACCTAGACCTGATGTTTCTATTTTCCCAAACAGATCATGCATAAATGAACACTATAGCAGTTAAGGGCTGTGTTATTTGTTTGGGAAAAAAAAAGCTTCCTTAGGAAACAACTTCATTTTTACAATCAGTGAACCAATCACATAATGACATTCTCTTCATTCATTAGAGACAGAGTTAAAAAAAAAAAAAAAGGCCAATAGTCTTTAGGAATCCTAAGAAATGGCACATCTACTTCTATCAGATTATTAATAATTTATAACACTACAGTTAAAAAGAAGCTCTTGTTCCTTGAAGAAATCCACTGGTGAACACATTGTTTAGGCATCCAAATGTAGGTCTTTTGCAAATACAAATGTTCGCATTCTGTTTCTCTCAGTCTAGGTAATATCTATAGCTTCATCAAAAATATAGTATATATAGTATATATACTATACAAAAAGTATAGTATATGAATATCTTAAGTATTAAGAATACTTAATATTCTTCACCCAGAAGGAAGAAAAGACTGTTTATAGCTAGAAAGAGAAAAGGCAGGCAGCCGGCAGCATCCTGTATTTCCTGAGGAATGATTAGGGTATCGCACTTCCTTGAAGCTATGAGTTCACTTTACTGTAACCCAATAGGGCTTACCAACTAAAATGTGTTTTTAGCACTTGAGGGTGACAGTGAAATGAATCTGGAAATGAGAAAATAAGACTGCTGTCTGAGAATTAAACAAGAAAGTTTTAAAGTACAGTAAGTCAGAGCATACCTAAATGAAGGCAACTTTAATAGTCAAAATGATGCAAATTCACAGCTAGAAGCATGCATGGTAGCAGCAGGTAATGTGGGTCAAGGCCACGGACGTGGTGGGGACCATAGTGAACCATATAAAGAGCAGGCCTCAAGCTTCATCCTCAGGGGACAGTCTCTGCTCAGCTCCAGAGGACTGACTGGATGGGGAAAAAGTCCAGGAAGGCCAGACATTCTTCAAGAGAGGCTAGAGCTTTGGATGGTTAAGTGAATACTCCTGATTTTTAAGCCTCACCCTCTATAAGAGGCAAATAAAAGCTTTAGAAGGCCAGATAGGCTCCACGGACAGTCAATCTAGGACCCTCAGGCATGGCAATAATCTGACTGAGCATGCTCGCTTTATTAACAGAAAAACAGAGTCCAGATCGATAAAAAGGTACAAAGCAGTCTCAGAAGCAAGCACAGGATACGGCTGTACAAACACAAGGAGAGGGTGCTCTGGGCTGGTGATGTATCCCTTCCTCCTGGGGATCTTCCTCTCTAATTCCATTAAACCTGAGTCGAGGAATAAACTGCCCTCCTGATGCCATGCTCACCAGGCAGCTTTCTGATTGGAATGCAGCATCCGGGCAGCATGCCTTCAGGAAGAACTTGCTGGAAACGTGAGGGACTCAAGGGGCAACTCAGTCGCTAAGTCCTCGTTACAAATTGTGCCTAGATCCAGGCACAAACAGGCTGGGTGGGAACATGAACCACCAGGCCCGGGAGTTTCACTTCTTGTAAATGGAAATACTGACTTTCTGATCCTGTAGAGTTGTCGTCTGAGCTTCATTACTATGAGCAAAGCTCTGGGGGACAGATGGGCTCTGGAAATGCTGGCCAGTGTGGTTTCTAGGCCCACAAAGCTTTAGGCTACACCTGAGAGAGTAGTGGCAAATTCCCTAATACAAGTCCAACTTCAAATCCTCTTGAGACCCTAAGTAATTTATCTTGCAGCCTTGCTTCCCCTATATTCTGCCCCTGTGGCCATCCCTTTTAAAGGGTCCCCACCTGGTTCTCAGAAGATCTAGAAGTGACCTAGAAGTGCGAAGTGAAGAATTAAAGATAAAACCCAATGAACACAAAGTGACAGAAAGTTCATGGGGGGATAAAGAGGGGGGCAAAGGGGGTGGAGGAAAAATGTTTTTAAAAAATTCATGGGAATTAAAATATTTGCTATCACTGACGTCAGGAAGCAGACACTGTGCTCTGAGTTTGCCATACACTACCCTGTGACAGGCACTACTTCTGGCAATTACTCTATTTCACAAAAGAGGAAGCTGAGGCTTAATGAGATTAAGTCCTTGAGCAGAGCAAACAAGGAGCTGAGTGCGTCTTAGAACCTATAGCTTCAAATGTTACAAGGCGCTGTTCGTATACTTTATTACTCTTGTTTTTAAACACGAAACATGCATTTTGCACTTTTACATGCCAGGCACTGTTCTAACTACTTTACCAATATTGGCTAATTACTTCCTCATAATAAACTTATGAATTGGGCACTAAAACGTCCCCGTTCTGAAAAGGAAACTGAGGCAGAGAGCGGTTAAGTAACTTGCTCAAGATTACAAAGCTGGCACGTGGCCTAGCCAGGATTCAGACTCAGGCAGCCCAGCTCCAGAGTCCAGCTCTGTCCCGATGCTACTCTGACCAGATTCCTTGGGAAAGACTGATAAAGATCCCAATTTTAAATACTCATTCTAGTGCTACTGTAAGTGCAGTTTTTCAGGAGGTTGGATAGAAATACTGGTGAAAGACACCTCTTACATCCTGTCATTTCTCTTTATTATATAAAAAATAGAAAACTGCAAGTCTTCTGTATTTAAGAAACACAGAGCAAAAAATAAAAAAAATTTATTTAAAAATTTAAAAAATTAAAAATAAAAGAAACAGGGTAAATAAACACCACAGTATATGACAGGCCTGGGTATGATTATTCTTAGGAGACAGAGCCAAAGAGGATAACAAATTAAATTCTACATCATTTTTTCCCTCACTCCTATAGAGGGAATAAGGGGATACTTTTTATTTCTGAATTTATAAATCCTGGGAGGTAAAGATCGGAATACTTTTGAGAAATCTAACATGAAGCCAATATTCCAGACTTTAATTTAAAGGACATTTTCTCTTAGCAACTGAGCAAGCTTAACATCAGAATAAAAGTTCTTTGAGCATAAAGAACTCAAAGTGGTTACCTCCTACTTTACTTAAAAAAAAAACAAACCTAATATATATTTTTGTTTAAGAAAATACATACTCTGTAAAACAAAAAACTGAAAACAATTCAGAAGAGTACTAAGCACCATGTAAAAGTTCCCATCCCTGCTTTCCTATTGCCCAAAGCTGACTGTTATCAATTTTGTGATTTCTTCATTTTCCAAGAATATATGATCATATATATGATATAGGCACACACTTTTACACCCCAAAGAAAAATATACTTTCCATATTATTCTACAACACCCTTCTCTCTGAACATAACTTTTCTTTTCATGGCAAGATACACACAGATTTACATATATGTTTATTTTCTGTTCATTTTTTTACCATTTTAACAATTTTAATTATTTTTAAAGTATACTTGACATATAATATATTGGTTCCAATATTAGTTTCAGGTGTGTGACACACACATACAGTGATTTGATAATTCATATATCACTCAGTCCTCACCATGATAATATTACTATAGTACTATTGACTATATTTCCCACTCTGTACTTTTCATCCTCATGACTTATTTATTTTAGAACTAGGAATCTGTACCTCTTAATCTCCTTTGCCTATTTTGTCCATCCCCCACTCCCTCCTCCTCTCTGGTAACCACCAGTTTATTCTCTCTATATAGAAGTCTGTTTCCACAATTTTGATTATTATTCTGTGTTTGCTTGTTTCTTTTTTAGATTCCATATATAAGTGTAATTATATAGTAGTTGTTTTTCTGTCTGACTTACTTCACTTCACATAATACCCTCAAAGTTTCTCTACACTGTCACAAATGGCAAGATTTAAGTCTTTCTTATGGCTGAGTAATACTTCATGTTACACACACACACGCACACACACACACACACACATACACATCATATCTCTCTTATCCATTCATCTATCAGCAGGCATTTAGGTTGCTTCCATATCTTGGCTATTATAAATAATGCTGCAATAAACATAGGGGTGTATAAATCTTTTTGAATTAGCATTTCTGTTTTCCTCAGGTAAACATCCAGAAATCAAATCACTAAATCACATAAGATTGTCATTTTTAACTATCTGGGGGAACCTCCATACTATTTTTTATACTAGTTGCATCAGTTTACATTCCCACCAACAATGCATAAAGGTTCCCTCTTCTCCACATCCTCACCAACACTTGTTATTTCTAGATACCTCCTACTTTAAACCAAACTTTCCATTCAACTTAAAATGGAACTTTCAGATTCATAAATTATAGACTTTATTAAAAATAATACTTAGGAATTGATTCAGTAAAAATAACTCCCTCTGACTCATACTTTAAATGTGAGAGGAAATTTTTTATTTAAATAATGAGAAAAGCCTTCATTGGTTCCTCTACCAATTAAACAATCCAACTTAGGCCTTCTAAGCCAGGATCTAAAACGTTAGCTCCATCCTGAATCTAGGTAGCCTCTTTTTATGTCCTGCATAAGTTTTGTTCCACTACTTGATTCATAAACTCTTTCCAAGGACCATCATCTTGGAGGACAAAACAAGCTACTTAACCAGCTCATAAAATGGCATTGAACAAAAAGGAAAAATACCTATAAACTTTTCTTTCATTCAGCTATCTATTCTCTTAAAAAATCCAATCTTCTTTGCTTAATACAATTCATATAATCTGAAAAGTAAACATAGCTTACCCCCCCTAGCAATACTCCTTCCTAGTCTTATACCTAATAAAATTCTCAACACAGCCCCCACTCAAACTGGGCTTGTTTGAAATTCCATGTGTCCTATTGCTGTGCTCCTTCACCATCACAAACTTATTTTTTTAGTGCATTCTTCCTTATGTCCTTGCAAGACTGGGTTCAAAAGAAAACAAAAACAAAAACAGGTGTTTCTTATTCTCAGCTTCTCCACACAGTAAACAATTCTCAACTTGAGAAATGGCTTTAGGACAGAGAATAATCAGGAGCTGGATTATAAAATCCTTTGTTAGGCGTTCAGAGAAGAATCTAAGGCAGAAGCTCCTAGAACTTTTTAGATACACAAAGGCCCTCTAAGCATCTTAAGAGTGTGCTTTACAAGTCCTTTCCAGTAAGCAATTGGGTTTCTGAGAATCATGAGAATATTATCTTGAGGTATCTCATTGGGATCCGAAAGTAGAGAAAAAGTACACTTGTGTTTGTGAACTCATAGGAAACCCACAAAGTTTTCAAGGGAATTGTTCTGGAGTAGCAACCACCAACTTGGATTAAAAATTGGAGATGATACAAAATGAAAAGTGGACTTTGGACCCCCAGGACTATAGACAGTAAACAAAGAGAGGAGGCTATTTAGTTGCAAATAAAGCCTTTTTTTTTCCTTAATGAACTATAAAGACTGGCTCAGAAGGCAGAGCCAAGAGACTACAGGATGAAAACAAAGCCAGGAAGGATAAGTCCCAGGAGGAGGACCACACCCTAATGAAGAAACTGGCAGCATGAGCCTGGCTAGATTTCTTGATTGTGGTGGGCCACTGATTGCTTTGTGCCTCCTGCTTTCCCCTCGTTTTATAAATGGATGAATCAATAGCAGTTTACCTATGTGTATCCTGTCACTGAAAGTTGGGTTTTGTGGGGAGTGGGGGAGATGGTGGTTAAAGGGTACAGAGTCTCAGTTATACAGGGTAAATAAGTTCTGGGGAATCTAATGGATAGCATGCTGACTACAGTTAATACTCTGTTGTATACCTGAAATCTGCTAAGGGAGGGCCTCCTAAATATTCTCACCATACACAAAAAGTGATAACTGTTAGGCAACAGTTATGTTAATTGGCTTGATTGTGGTAATCATTTCACAATGTATACTTATATCAAAGTACCATATTGTATACCATGAGTATATGTAACTTCTCTTTGGCAATTATACCTCAACAAAACAGGGGGGAAAATCTTTCCTATTCTACATGTTATTCTTGCAATGCAACTGATATTCCTCCCATCAACAGATGATGGGAGGTTCCTTCTCCTTTAACAGAAGTATGGCTATAGCAGAAATGATGTTATGTGACTTTGGAAGATAGGTCATAAAAACTGGCTTAAAATCCAACTGATTCCCGGAAGGACTTGCTCTTTGAATCCAACTATAATACCACAGGAAGCCCAAGCAGTCCATGGAGAGGCTCACATGGAGAAAAACTAGGCCTATAACTCCAGCTGAGCTCCCTGCCAAAGGGCAGTGCCAAATTTGAATAAACCATCTGGAAAGTGGATCTTCCAGGTCCCAGCTCAGTCACATTGCAGGGAGCAGAAATGATTTTATCTTGCTAAGCCTTGCCCAAATTGCATATTGATCAACACTATAAACAACTGATGCTGTCCTAAGCCACAGACCTTAGGTCAGTCTGTTATGCAGCAATATATACCTGAAGTACCTTATTGCTTTCCTTGCACGCTGCCTTCGATGTCTCCTCATTCCCCATTGAGTTTTCTAAAAGATAAAGCTTGTCAAATTATGTCCCAGATTCCCTACCCCCCCTTTTTTTGCCATTAGGATCTCTGCCACGAAATTGTAATCACTCTGAGGTCATGAACGATTATTTAACTTTATAGTAGCATTAAACATTTACTGAATAGGGCTTCTGGGTGGCTCAGTTGGCTAAGGGTCTGCCTTGGGCTCACGTCATGATCCCAGGGTCCTGGGACTGAGTCCTACATTGGGCTTCCTGCTCATCAGGGAGTCTGCTTCTCTCTCTCCTTCCCCCTGCCACTCATTCTCTCTCTCTCTCTCTCTCTCTCTCTCTCTCTCTCTCTCTTTCTCTCCTCAAAATAAACAAATAAAAATACTTGCACACACACACACACACACACACACACACACACACACACTATTACTGGATAAATCAATTATCAAAATGTTTTGTTCCTGTAAGTTAAATAGGATTTAAACTTGACTTGTAACATATAAATCTTGTGAAACTGAATTACCAAATTAACAATACTGTTGATTTTGCTTTAAAGAGCATAAAGGAAAAAGAATTAAAGAATTCACCTTCCAATGTTAAATAATATGTGCTTATAAATCAAGAGACATCCTTGATGAAAATATGACTAAGAAAATATGGTATGAAAAATTGACACAAATTTCTTTATAAGCAGAAGATAGACTGTTTTGCCTAAACCTTATTAATCTGATTTGGTAAGTCCAAAAATAGTTTTGCTTTATCACATAAAAATACAAAATTATAAGGAGTTCTTAATATCCCAAGTATAATATTTATTATCATTTCTGAGAATTTCCAAATTTTCTGTTAACATAGAATACTATTTTCTTCTGAATATTCCTTTAGTCCTTCTGTTAGTACACAACTACTCTCAAATTCCCTCTGTAACAAAATTCTTGGTATTTGTACTTTATTCTATTTCTTTTTGCTTCTTAGTGATTACCTCTTCGCAAGGCAGACTGTTGTTATTATTTACGTTAAATTTTTATAAAACCTACTTCCTCTGGGGAGTTTAAGGTGTTTGACATACCTGAGGATTTTTTTTTTTTTTTTTTTTTGTATTTTGTTTGTGTTAACGAACATCTTCCAAACCTTGAAACAGCAAAGAAAAACAACAGCGAAGTTAGGGGCAAAGATCACAGAGCAGGGGACAGAGCAGCAAGGTCAGAAGTGAATGGGAATTGGTTTATTTGTAGAACAGTGAGATCTCAGGGAATTGTGAAAATAATTAGATTCAAACCAAGTCAACTTTATAGTGCTACCCTTGGGAAAAGAAGGTGTCCCGATCTTTCATTTTAAGTTGACTGCAGAATCCCTAGGTCCACGCTACCCTTCTTTAGCCAGTCTTTTCTATTTGTGTCAAGACAACTGATTAGAAATTGAGTAGTGGTCCCTGCTCTTTGTACATTATGCTGGATTTAGACAAAAGTAGAGGAAGAAGTAGTCTGAAATGAATGACTTTCTCTTTATTTACATTTATTGAAGAAATTAATTGATAAATGACTTGGAGAGGTGACAGAGCCTTTGAAATAAAAGGAGGCAGAGGGGACAGTGAAGAAACCTCTGCGAGTTTCTGGTAACAAGGCCTCCAAAAGGAAGGCTAGCAGGCCACATCTGTGAAAGTGGGACCTCAGACACTTTTGAATGCGGACTGAGAGTCAGAACTAAGCTGCTTTAAAGACACTGGGGAAGAAGTGGTATTTATCACATACCGATTATGTGGGCAAAGACTCCTTCAAAAGGGCCACGTCTTCGGCAAAGCAAATGTAGAACACTCAGTGCCATCTGAGGCACACAAGAACTATCCAATATTTCCATTGTGGAGACTGATTTTCTAAGAGAAATGTTCAATAGGGAGCAACAACAACAGCAATGACGACGCAAAGTATTTCAGCAGCTTCTTTATGACGGTATTGATGACCACATGAGAATTGGTGGGCAAAACACCAAAGAACTTTTCATCCTCTGGTAGGCATAAATGAAATTCTTAAGTCTGATACATTTACACATTGGAAAAGGTACAACTAATGTAGCTTCAGTTGGAAATTTCCAAGAGCAGAGGTTATAGGCAACTCAGCTTCTATTTTGCTGAACACCTTAAGAGTAGCAAGGTAAAGGAAGACAGAGAACACATGTAAAGCAAGAAAAAAAAAAAGCAAAAAAGGCAAAAGCAAAGAGTTATCTCAAAATCTGCTTGAGAAAATGGGTTGGCTCCAGAGTTCCCATAAATGGAAGAAGCTTTAATTCTTGCAGTATGCTAAAGCACAAAAGCTTTTAGTGTCTTACAGAGTTAGAGGAGATAAATGGAAGCAAAACTTCAGGAACAAAGACTAAATGCCATAAAAGTCCTGAAATCTCTTTTCTTATAACGGGCAAGATTTTAACTGTAAAGTCTTTTCATGCATACTGAATGGAGCAAAGAAAGAATCAGTTAAATCTTCAAAATAACTCCCCAACCTGTCAATGATTAATATCATTCTGAAATACATATCACATGCAATATTGTTCTAGAAGCAATTTTGTGCAATTCCATGACTGTTTTTGCTTTTTCATACTGTTTAAATGCATTATAATTATTCCAAGACACATATGTGGTAGGACTTGGGATCGTCTAACCTGATGGTGAATCATTATTGTTAATAGCTTTTTCTTTGATTATAGTAGTAATCAATGTTTATTTTTATATATTAGGAAAATTCTAAAAAGTAAAGATTTTAAAAAACTGTCTATAATGCCAGGCCTTATAAATAACCGATGTTAACATAGTTATGTCCTTAACAAGTATTTTTTGAGCACCTACTTTGTGCCAGGCCCTTGTCTTAGAATAAAGATAGAGTGGAATTTCCATCCTCCTAAATGAGAGGAGACAGAAATAACCTGATAAACAAATAAATAATATTAAACAATAAAATATAGTATGAGGAAAATAAATTAGGCTAATGTGATAGGGAATAAATGACAGGTAGGAAAAGGGAAGAGCTTAAGCTGGCAGGAAAGGGTTGCTCACTTTGACAAGGTAGCACTTGTGTGAAGAACCAATTACTGATCAGGAAGCAAGTGTGGCAAGATCCCAGGGGAAGACTGTTTTGGAAATATGAACCAGCACAACCAAAGTCCCTAGGATAAGAGATGATCTTGTGCTGTGGGAGAGACAGAAGAAGGCCAGTGTGTAGTGAAGGAGGGGCAGAGATGACCAAGAATGTTGGAGAGTTGGGTGGGGGCCTCATCGTGTAGGGTCTTGGAAGCAATGAAAGAATGTGGACTTCATTTTGGTGTGATTTCCATCATGGGAGTCACATGACCTCTTCCAGAAAGAACACTCCCACTACTATGTGCAAGTTAGATCACGAAGACAAAAGAGTATAAACATGGGTGTACCTGTCAGGAGGTTGTTGTAGAATTCTGGTGGCTTGGATGAAGGTATGCTGAGATTGAGGATATGTTTTGGATAAAAGGGATATAAACTGCTAATAGAATAGATAAAGTATAAAGAAAAGAAAGAGATTAAAATGGGGAAATCAAAATGATTCTGGTCTAAGCAGTTTGTATAGTGGTTCTATTTACTGAATAGTGAAGTTTCATATATAAAGGTCCTTTTTTATCACACAGTAAGAATACACTGTCAAAGCTTTTCCCATTTTTTGAATAGCTACTAAAAAGCTCAGAAACACAATTAGTTTTAATTATAGTAATTGGTATTTGAGATTTTGGACATATTTTTCTTTATCCAACTAAATTTCTGATTTCATTTTTTATTTACGGTCCTATTATTGAGGCCAGTACTAGGTTTAATTTTTTAAAAATAGTGTAATGGGTGCCTGGGTGGCTCAGTGAATTAAAGCCTCTGCCTTTGGCTCAGGTCATGATATCAGGGTCCTGGGATGGAGGCCCGCATCGGGCTCTCTGCTCAGCAGGGAGTCTATTTCCTCCTCTCTCTCTGCCTGCCTCTCTGCCTACTTGTGATCTCTCTTTCTCTCTGTCAAGTCAATAAATTTTAAAAAAAGTAAAAATAGTGTAATGTTATTTATTATTTTTAAAAAAAAGAGTAAGTTTGTTCCTAACCAAAACATAACCCAGATCCTGACACTGAACAATATTTATACCCACTGGCCACATTTATTTTTTCTTTTGTTATGGCTGACTTGCTTCCTGTGCCTTTTTAAAAGATGTATGTATTTGTGTTTCCCCCATTAATTTAAAACCATACTTCTTTTAGGTGTGGTATGTATACACAATGGAATATTATACAGCTATCAAAACGAATGAAATCTTGCATTTGAAATGATATAGTTGGACCTAAAGTAAATTATGCAAGCAAAATAAGTCAGTGAGAGAAAGACCTATGGTTTCACTCATATGTGGAATTTAAGAAACAAAACAGGGGAACCATAAGGGAGGGAGAAAAAAAAAGTGGGAGGGGAAATAAACCATAAGAGATTCTTTAAAGGAGGCGCCTGGGTGGCTCAGTCTGTTCAGCATCTGACTCTTCATTTCTGCTCATATCATGATCTCAGGGTCATGAGATCCATCCCTGAGGTGGGTTCTAGGCTCAGTGTGCAGTCTGCTTAAGATTCTCTCTCTCTGTCCCCCTCTCCATCTGCCCCTCCCTTTGGTTTCTCTCTCTCACTCTTTTTTTTTTTTTTTAAAGAGAGACTCTTAAAGATAGAGAACAAACTGAGGGGTGATGGAGGGAAGTGGGTGCGGGATGGGTCAGGTGGGTGATGGTATTAAACAAGGCATTTGATAGGATGAGCACTGGGTATTATATGTAAGTGATACATCACTGAATTCTACTCCTGAAATCAACATTGTACTATATGTTAACTAACTGGAATTTAAATAAAATTAAAAAAATAAAAATAGCAATATACTTTTTTATATTAAGAATAAGAACCCTTGGTCTGCATGCAATTTTGATCTGTCATTTACCTTTCCATTTTGTTTTTGGTGTTTTCTTATACAAAAAGTATTTTATTTTTACACAGATTTATTACCATTTTTCCTCCATGACTTTTTTGTAACTATAATACCATCCCAATATTTACTTTTTGTACTTACCTTTCCAACCTACTTGAAACTAAGTCAGTCATTTATGAAATGGGTTTTCATGGGCTTGGGTCTTAGGGACATGATTGTCTACTTTCATTAAATAACTGCATCATTCCTGGCACTTTCACTTTAAGTGTTCTGTCTCAGAGAAGTTTCACCGCCAACTTACTCTGTAGGTCATGGCACATAGCATACCATGTGATGTTGTCATTTCATTGTTACAAATCCCAGAAATAAAATCATTAAATAAATTTTAAACATCAGGGCACCTGGGTGCCTCCATAAATTAACCATCCCTTTGGCTCAGGTCATGATCCCAGGATTCTGGGATCAGCCCTGGCAGTCAGGCTCCCTGCTTAGCAGGGGGTCTGCTTCTCCCTCTCCCTCTGCTTTCTCCCCCTCCCTCCTGGCAACCTGCTCTCTCTGACATTCATGCTCTCTCTCTCTCCTTCTCAAATAAATAAATAAATAAATCCTTTAATAAATAAATACTTTTTTTAAAATTTTGATTAAACATCAAATCAATTCATTAAGGGTGAAAGCAAACCAAAACCAATCAAGCCATGAAAAAGAGCAGGAACTAAAATTCAACACACATAGGAACAAACTAATGGTTTATTAAGTAGACCAAATCGCCACATAGGGCAAACATTTATTCCAAATATTTCCACCAAAAGGAACTAGGGATTCCTGAATAAATGACTGACTCCTGTTCTGAACCAGGGAAAGAACAAGATATTTTGGGATATTTTGTGTCAGAAAACAACAATGCTTCAGTGATGAAAGCTGATGCCTCATGGTCAAAGATCCAGTTTAAACATAATACTGGAAAGAATTTCCTGCTAAATTTGAGTCCATAGTGGTGTACAAGAAAGAGAAAGGAAATAAGAGAAAGCTCTTCTTTGCCAAAGAATTTCAGCTAATTAACACAGAAGGGGGACTTCTGGTTTCTGGTCTGGCATGTAAGGAGCTTGGAAGTCATGCCCTTCCAAGTAAAAAGCCGAGCAAAATGAAAAATCAACAGCTCTTCTTATCCGGCAGAGAAGTGAGGTCACAGGGCAAAACTCTGACTCAAAATCTAGAGATATGGACAGGCAAATAAAGAAAATCACAACTTAATAGAGCAAACCCCGTGAGCAAAACCCTCTGTGGGAACGTGTGTCAGTATAGGAACACCTACCTGGAACTGATGAATTATTAGAGGCTCAATGGGAACTAGTTTTAGAATTAAATATTTTAGGGGTATCTAGTCATAAAGGAGGGGGCCACAATTTTGTGAGTTTTACCTGCAGTATTTCATACAGTTACTATTAAAGGAAAATCCCCACGTTTTTCCAGCAGGGGAGGGGAAAGGAACCATTTTGAAATAGGTCAGAGCACTCTGTTCTTAATTAGGCCTGTCCTCAGGGGCAGCTAGTTACTCAGAGCCTAGGTGACCTGGGGAAAGGGAAATACCCAGCTCCAGACCACTCTAGCCATCCTGTCTATCTCAGAGGTTAGGGGAAGACTGAAGAGCACTTGAGAAGTTCACAATCTAGGAACACAGACTCATTAGAAGATTGAAACTGCGGGGCACCTGGGCAGCTCGGTTGCTTAAGTATCTGCCTTCGGTTCAGGTGATGATCGCAGGGTGCTGGTACCAAGCCCCGTTTTTGGGCTCCCTGCTCAGCAAGAGGCCTGCTTCTCCTCCTCCACATTGCCCCTGCTCCTGTTTCCTCTATCTCAAATAAATAAATAAAATCTTTAAAAAGAGAGAGAGAGAGAGAGAGACTGAAACTGAATCATGGCACTAGAGTGCTTCCCAGGCCTTCAAGCTCACTGCCACATCACTGAAGTCTCATTTACTGATGTTCATTCCACCCAATACATCATGTCTACATTTCAGTAAAAATATTACAAAGCATACTAAAAGGTGAAAAATGTAGCTTGAAGAGACAGAGGATAAGACCCAGACTTAGACATGGCAGGGTTGTGGGAATTACTGGACTGGGAATTAAAAATTACAATTCCTTTGCTAAGGAGTCTAATGGAAAAGGTAAAGGGCATGCAAGAACAGCTGGGCAATGTATGCAATGAGACAGAAATTCTAAAACAAAATAAAAAGAATTATCAGAGATCAAAAACCTGTAAAGCAGATGAAGACTGCCTTTGATGGGCTAATTAGTAGACTGGACACAGCTGAGGAAATAATTTGTGAACTTGAGCCTATATCAATAAAAACTTCTGAATATCCAATAACCGTGGAGCAACTATAAAAAAAATATAACCTATGTGTGGTGTAAACAGAATACCAAAGGAGAAGAAAAGGAAGAGAAGAAATATTTGGAGCAATAATGACAGAATTTCCCCCAAGTTAATGTCAGACACGAAAACACAGATCCAGGAAGTTCAGAGATTACCAAACAGGATAAAGGTGAAAAAAACACAGAAGGAATGATAGAATAGAATTCTTTTTTAAGATTTATTAATTTATTTGAAAGAGAGAGAGCAGGCGCCAGAGGAAGGGAGGAGCAGAGAGAGAGGCGGATTCCCCACTGAACTGGGACACCCCCACCACCACCACCACCAACAGGGGACTCTATCCCAGGACCCTGAGATCATGTCCTGAGCCAAAAGCAAGAGTCATTCACTTAACCAACTGGGTCACCCAGGGGCCCAAACTAGCATTTTTTAAAATTAAAATTAAAGTATAAGGTCTACAGTTGATATATTTGTATTTTAAATAAGATTCTATATTATGAAACAAAACTGTCTTTTTTCAAAACAGATTTTTTTCTGTCAAAATATAAAATAGTACACACCCACACACACACACACACACACAGGGAGAAAACACCTTATTTCTTTTTGATTCAGTCCAGTGAAAAGCAAGGCACATCACAGATACAGAGCCTCCTCCCTTAATCAAAGTAACAATTTTCTCATATTTATGTTTTGTTATCAGTGTATCAAATGTGCATTAGCAGATTCTGACCCAGGACCAAGGGAATCATTGATCCACCCCCATTCCCACCAAGACCCTCTTCATTCTCCAGATTTGTCCGGACTGCGTGTGGCAGGCATTGTGTGTATGCCCAGGGCAGGATGTAGTGGAGGCAGAAGTCCATTTGGCAGAGAGAAAGAACCCAGTCAGATCGAAGCTGTGTCAGGAGGCGATGCCATTCTTCCCGCAGGTTCCAGGTTTCCCATGGGGAGTGCCTTCTGTGGCCACAAGTGTCAAGGGAGAGAACGAAAACCTGAATTCCATGTGAGTAGACTAAAGGCAGATTCTGAGGAACCCCAACGAAAGACTAAAGAAATGACCTTAAGGGTTTCTACTTCTTAGGTGATTGATAGAAAACAGTGCTGCTCTGAGTAAATAACAGTATTTCATCCATTAGCTTGTAGGCTCTCTTGGGCCAGAGACTGGCTTTTTTCCTCACTGCTAGTGGTCAGCTGCTACCATTTTTACTCCTCCTTGTGTTCACATAGGAAACAATGGGACTTTGCAGATGCTCCTGTTGAAGGTGGAATTTATCTGCCCTTCCCTTGAATGGAAGCTGGCCTAGTGACTTGCTTCAAATGACAAAATGCATCAAAAGCCAAGCAGTGCTAGCTCCAAGCAGAGGCCTCAAGAGGACTTTCAGGCTCTTGCAAACTCCACGACATGATAAAGCTCAGGCTAGGTGCCTGGAGGCCCCGACTGTTTAGACGGAAGACAAGCAGCTGAGGCCATTCCAGTCTAGCCAGGCTCAGCTGACCTCATGGCTAACTGCAGTCGCACGACTGGGCCAGGCCAACACCAGAAGAAAAGCCCAGCTGCGCCCAGCCAGAACGTCAACTTGTAGAATGATGAGCTAAGTAAAAGGCTATTGTTTTAAGCGGCAAAGTTTAGGGGTGGTTGATCATGTAGTAAAAGCCAAGTTCTACCTTACCATCCCTAGTGTTTACCACAGTACCAGACATGTAGAAGAAACACATCAAAAGTTGGATAAATGCATTGTTGAACAAATTAATCCATCTACTGTAATGCCCATAGTGTGCAAATGGTGTGCCAAGTGTGAGCATACAGAGACAATGGATGTAGGCTCTGCCATCAAAGCGGTACCGCGCTAGTGGAAGAGACGAATGATTAGGTAGTATTTAAACAAGATATTATAGCAACCTAGCTGGCGGTTTGCTCAGGATAACATGGGAGAGGCCCAGACCCCAGAGGAGGAGCAGCATCAGTGGGAGCTCCTTGAGGAGGTGAGACAATTGGCTAAGGGTTTTCAAAAAACCGGTGAAGTGACTGAATGACATAGTGGCATTGTGCATACGTGCATACAGAGAAAGCATAGAAGGCGACAAATGAAACTGCTCAGGAAAATGGGACTGCATTACGGGAGGGGCAGATGATGAACTTAGAGTGCCTCTGCTAACAGCTACGTGGGCCTCAGCTCTCACTCCCGCCCAGAGTCTTCCCTTCCTCCTCGGCAAAGTGGGACCTGAACGGAGGTTGGCACGGAGAGGTGCTCTGAGCAATAAATAAGGTAACCTACATAAAGCACATGCGCAGTGCCAGCATGTACTAGCTACCTCATCAAGCCTGTTATTATAGCGTTTGTTGTCTTGTTACCATAGGCACATATTTCTTTGGGTTTACATATATTTCAACAAAGTAGGAAATAAATATTTAAAAAATAAAGTGATCCCTGAACACTGTAAGTATATACATTAACCTTGAGAGGAAGCAAATTCGTGACCTGAATCTTTGTGTTCTGTGCTTCTGTAATGAATCCAATTAATAAAAGTAGAGAAAAGGTTTTCCGGGTAGAAGGACCACTGAGTATAAATTTAGCACTTTGTGAAACTGGAACATATGTGGAATAGCAAATGCCCAATCTGACCAAAATACAATGTGCCAGGGACATAGTTGGATAGATGAGGCAGAGCGAATAGTCAGAGGCGGGTAATGAAGGCCCTCACGTGGACAGCAGAGTTTGGAGTTTATACCACAGGCCGTGGGAAGCCATTGTGCCTCTTATTTGGAAGGGATGTAAGCAGCAGTCGTCTTAGAAAATAATCAAAATATTATTTAAGTAGGAGTAAGGTGACACCTTCCCTTGCTCAGCTTTACCTAACAGTAATTTTTGGATGCGTTCTACAGATCACTGCTTCTCCAGTACAGGCAAATCCAAATAGTAAGTTCCAGTTTGGGCTCTCCGAGGGTTTCCAGACTAGTAGGTAAGATAACCTGGAAAACAAAGGCTACAACTCAATATACTAGGTTGCAAATGGGAAATGAGTAAGTTCTATGGTATAATGGATCACGAGGACTAATCCTGGGAGATGGGGAGGGGCAGGAATGTTAAGGACAAAGCTTTTGGAAGTAAGATTTCAGTGGTTTACTAAACGAAAAATGACGGGTCTCTGTCCATTCCTCGGATCTCCAGTTTCTCTACAGGCCACACCTTCCTATGACCCTCCCCACCATGTCAGAGTACCATTTCCATTTCTGTATCTGCTGTCTGCCATTACCAATGTGAATACCTTGGGAACCAAGTATAAAAGAACTAATGCAATTATTTATAATATTATATAAACTGGACCCAACAGTATTAAATCACAAACACTGCATATTTAAATTTACCCCATTCCAAGTCCCAGAAGGGAAAGCTGGCACCTATTCTTTTTGTTAATGGGACCCAAACTTAAAATGACTCTCTAAAACTCATATTAAGCAACCACATGACTCACCAAAAATCCAAGCTGATTACTTTGAACCCTATGGCTCTCAATTTCGTAAGTTTCAGATTTTTATTCAATGTTAGATCACACATTAAAAGCTATGTTATGATTTATACCATAAAATTTGAATGTTTGATAAAATAGAAATCCATAGTGAAAACTTTTAAGAAGCAAAATGCAACATGAAAACTTCTGATTAACTTTTATTATTTTATTATTTTATGGGCTCTACAGTTGGTTCAGCAAGAACGACCACTGCCCCGGCTTAAGCAGACACCAGAGGCAGTGGCACACATGTGGTCACTGTGTGTTCATATGCGGGACTCTCACCAATGGATCCATATTTTCAAGCTTTATATTGGTGTTCAGTCTGTGTTCACCTACACCACAATATGCACTGTCTTAAACTTAGTTGCTCTGCAAAATCTACAGCAAGAACAGGTATATGTTAAAGAGTAGATAGTATGGGTTTTCTTTATCTTATTTATTTGTTTGATAGAGAGAAACACAGCCAGAGAGGGAACACAAGCAGGGGGAGTGAGAGAGGGAGAAGCAGGCTTCCCGCGGAGCAGGGAGCCCAATGTGGGGCTCGATCCCAGGACACCAGGATCACGACCTGAGCCGAAGGCAGTCGGTTAACCAACTGAGCCACCCAGGTGCTCCAGTATGGGTTTTCTTAATACACAAGAAAAACCTTCTCAGCAGGTATCAAATTTATGACTAGGTTGGGAAAGTTAAACTGCCACCTTCAACGTGTATTGATCCTTTCTTGCTTGTATAAAGGCTCTCTCATCAACTGCACATTTCGATAGGCAGGACTAGAGATGAGATTCATATAAAATATTGTTCTTTTCAATGACTGAAATCTTCTCAGCTCTTTTACTATGATCTATAACAAAAACATTTATTTCTACATATTCATGTGCCCCACTGAAAGCTACTTCAAGTGATACTAAAAACAGTTCCTAAAAATAGACTTGGAAAAATCTATTCCAGTATGCTGTATATATTCTGTGTGATTCTCATACTTGAATACTCTCAGTGAATGAGAGCCACTTTAGCAGCTCTTGGCCAATTAGTAAGTCACAGAATTAGGATATGAACCCAACCAGTCTAGCTCCTGAGTCTGTGCTCTTAACTGCCATGTTACATACCTCAGTACCATTGAAATTGAGGCGGATAGTCCTAACACATGGAAAGTAGTAAATGTTAGCTATTATCAGTTTTGTTTAACTTGAGCTACACATATGTAATAGATGGATATATATGTGTATATACATATATATATATTTATATATCTGTGACATACAATATACAAATATCGTTGATAATTAAATCAATAAATGAAAACAAAAAAAAAGAGGCAAGACATTACAAGTAAATTAAGAGGTAAAAGATAAAAACTATTTATGGCTTATGTTTTCTTTGATCTACTATGGTCATTTATTTTGTTTTGGTGAGTTTTGACCCATAATGAAATAATACAAAGGTGATAGTACTCTATCAGATTTCCACAGAGAAATAAAAGAAGAGTATCACGCTCAATGTTAAGGTGAAATACTATGGAGACTCAAGTAACTCTAAGAAATTTAGGAAACAAAATAATAATAATAATACTGATAATCAAGGAAGAGCAAGACTCCCTTATTTCATAGAAGGCATACCCAGCAGTACACAGTTAATAACCATATTCTCATATGGGTCTTGATGCACTCATGCATGAATTCAAGTGTCACTATGAAGACTCACTGTGTCAAGTCTATGGGAAAAGTTCTGTGGAACATAGAAGGTGCTTGCCCAACAGGTGAATTAATCTGCTAAAAGAGTTCTTTTCTCTTCTTTTCTTCTCTTTTCTTTTCTTTTCTTTTCTTTTTTTTTTTAAAGATTTTATTTATTTGACAGAGAGAAACACAGCCAGAGAGGGAACACAAGCAGGGGGAGTGAGAGAGGGAGAAGCAGGCTTCCTGCTAAGCAGGGAGCCCGATGTGGGGCTCCATCCCGGGTCTCTGGGATCATGATCTGAGCCGAAGGCAGTCACTTAACCAACTGAGCCACCCAGGCACCCCTAAAAGAGTACTTTTCTAATGTATTACTACTTTCATATGGATATGAATATTTAGAATGTTAATTTTTAGATAAGAATATAAATAAAACAGTATTACTTAGTTATAACTGTATATTCCATCACAGATGGTAAGAGCCTATTTATATTCAAATAATAATGGATATGAAATTTTTTAAAGGTCAATTAATCTCCAATAAATAAAAATATTCATAAAATGAAATAAGAGGAGGATACTGATAAGTGGGAAATTTACTCAATATCTCAGTATAATGCAAATAAGATTTTTAAAAATATTCACTGAAATTTTTATTATATTCTGCTAGAGCAGAATCTTGCTTTCCAATGTTCTTAATTAGTATTATTTCTCTAGACATTCACGAAAACACAATATGGGTCAATGTCACCAGGAAGTAGTATCTCAGGAATAAAAGGGCCTCAAACAGCTTGCAAGTCCATCTTGTATTTGAGGACCAAAGGGAAGGAGAAAGAGTAGGCTTTTGGGGTTATAAGAGGTTCTATAAGACTGGCAAGCTTTAGCCTTTACTTGGCCTCACCTCATGAACCAACGGCATTACCTTGTGAGGAGATTTGAGCCTAGTGTTAACTCAGAAATGGACTTTCTCATGAAACTTGGGGTTATTATAGGGCCTCGTTTGTTGTCTTGGGGAACTCTAGGACCCACAAAACTGTTCATGAGAATCAATTTGAATGTGACCATTAGTAACCCAAAAAAGGACATTCAAAAAGAATACTAGGAACTTTTTCCAAGTGCTCTGGAGTCTTGGGCTGGCATACAAGGAAGGCATCTCTGAACTCTACACTCCAAGAGAGTCCTCTTGGGAAGAACAGGACAAGCAGGGAGCTTCTGCCACCATGATGGACCCTGGGAGCACAGCTAAGACGGAAGCCCAGGAATTGTCTCCTACAAGAGCTACCTACCATCAGGAATGGCAGGATCAAATATTAGACTGAACAAAACTTCTGCAAGGAAGTGTCTATTCTAGCATGATTCATTTTTAAGAGAAAAATAATTCAGTCACCAACAGGCCTAATGTCCAGGACAAATATAATCTTTAAGCTTTTAATATATACCATATCAAGGAGAGTGAATACATTTTTCTTACCACATAATATAGGTTTAGAGACCCAGAAACTCAAAGAGGCTTAAATCTACTAGTGAGCCCCTAAAACACCTAGTCTACCAGAAGTATATAATCCAATGGAAGGAGGTTAATCTTGTTCCAGACTTCTATTATGTTTTGAATTTGTGATCTGAGGCCAGCTGCTACCTTTCCTCATTTTCCTGGGTGCTCATCTGCTGGCATATTTGTGGAGAACCACCACACCCATTCTTAGAACATCTTATTTGGGTGGTATTGACCACTGGCAGGCTGTCCCTGTCCCAGATCTGACACAATACCCTTTGTTCCCTTGCACAGAGTGGTGGATTCAGGCATGGGGTGGCCACCTAAGCCAGGCCACTGAGACTCAGAGGGTCAGATCCACTACTTAAGCAGAAGATATCTGCAGGAACACTTGTCTTCCTGAGAAGGCTAGCTATCAGGGCAATGTAAGTCTGAAGGTGCTAATCCTCTGCCTCCACATGCCGGGAGCCTGCCAAGAGAGAGGACAGTAGTGTCTGTAGCAGAAAGAGAAAGGAGAGAGCACAATGTTTCTGATGACACTAGGGGGACCCTTGGATCCTGCCAAGCCTGAAGCCATGTGTATCCCTGGATATCACAGATATATGAACTAGTAAGTTTCTGTCTTGTATAGGCTAGCTTGTGCTGGCTTTTCTTTTTCATTTTCTTTTCTTTCTTTTTTTTAAAGATTTTATTTATTTATTTGAGAGAAAGAACAATTCCAGGGGAAGGGACAGAGGGAGAGGGAGAAGCAGGCTCCCCACTGAGCAAGAAGCCCAATGCACAGCTCCACCCCAGGACCCTGAGATCATGACCTGAGCCGAAGGCAGATGCTTAACCAACTGAGGTGCCCAGGCACCCCTGAGCTGGTTTTTCTATCACTTGAAAGTCTGAGAGTCCTGACTTGCTTGTCTGTATTTTTGTTTACTTGGATTCAACAAACACTGATGGAGGACCTACTGAGGGCCAGGGACTGTGCTACCTTCTTAGGCTACAAATATGAATGAAACATAGTTGCTAATCCATGAGAGTTCTGGCTGGTAGTAAACCTAATTTATAGTGATTCTCTACAGGTTAACATGTAGAGAATCTGCTGTTTTGAAACCACAGACCTACAGATCTCTGTCCTGACCAGAACAGCCTCACTGGATTAGAACAGTCATTTTGAAGGACACAGAAAGGGAATAACACCCAATTGGTAAGCTTTTTTGTTTGTTTAAACCATAAAACTAGCAGTATATTTTTATGGACTAGTAGAGAAAAAAATTACCCTTGATAAGCTATTCTATGAAAATCAGAATATCAACTAAAAACAGTGTTCTAGGGTACCTGGCTGGCTCAGTCATTATGCATCTGTCTTCAGCTCAGGTCATGATCCCGGAGTCCTGGGATCAAGCCCCACATCAGGCTCCCTGCTCGGTGGGAAGCCTGCTTCTCCCTCTCTCATTCCCCCTGCTTGTGTTCCCTCTCTAGCTATGCTTCTCTCTGTCAAATCAATAAATAAAATATTTTTAAAAAATTAAAAAATAAAAATAGTATTCTAGAACATAATAGTAAATACTTTATTCAAAGCCTACTGTGCCAAAAATCACAATGTAGAAAAAAAAAAACCTCTTACTAAATTTAGTTGAATGTTAAGAATGATAGGGATAAAAGAAATGAACTCAGAGAGAGCATGAAACATGGCTACACAATAAGTTAGGAGTTCATTCAGTAGGTTTGTATTAAAAATACTGTACTTGAGTACCATTAATCGATACTCATTTTCAACCCAAAAATATAGGAGGAAAGAGATTACCTTCTCTAACAGATCTAGCGGTGCTTTGTTCATGGCACGGCAACACAGGTGTTCTGGAGAACACGGTATTGAAATTCTGCACAGCATTTACTTTTAACAAGTGAAGAGTCGCTTTCCTCATGAGACTATAGCAATACGTCTCATAAAGCTAGAGGAGAACTCTAAGAGGAATCAAAAAGTGACCTTTTCTGAAGATCTCATATTAGCCTCGCTCACCAGTTATATGCAAAATAACACTTTGTTACAAGTGTTTTCAGTAGGTCATAACAAAAAGATAAACTAGAATTTGCATTTCGCTTTTATAGAAACAAATCTGGTAGGAATCTCGAGGCTGTCCTGTAGAGCAAACCCTAAGCAGAGCTAAGCAGTAAGTAAAGTTTTGGCTTCTCACTTTCCTGAGCTCTTAGTTGTGTTAAACTATTCTTTAGGTGCCATGTACCCCTCACCTCTATTAATCTGGAAGTTCTCCAAATTCTAAAGGTATGTCTTTCCTTTTGTCCAAGTACCAACAGGGAAGAATGAGCTGGCACAGAGCTTGAAAAGCAATGTTCTTGAAGTGGGACAGGGCTAGGAAAACTTCAATCAATTTCCAGTCTATTTCGTCTCCCCATTCAGAGGTAATATGACAGAGTTGTACCAAACAGGAATTTCGGGGTTCACCTCCCAATGGCACACTGAAGTCCAAGGTCAAGCAATCAGCCAAACCCATCTGAGCATTCACTGCCATTAAGAAGGTTAGGAAACCCGTGCTCTGCATTGCTCTTTCCTTTCTCCACAGTCTCCTGGAAACAATTTCTTTAAAAGACCATGCCTTATCTTACCTGCCCTACATGAAAGAGATTTTTTCAGACTCCCTTCAAGTACTCTTTGTTCCAGGTACAGTTGTAAGAACAGCCAGCCAGACTCTGGACCCCACAAGGAGGACCAGATGGAAACCAAGAACCATTGTTAAAAGTCAGGACAGGTCCCTCCTGCCAGGTCCCAAGCCTTGACACACCTTATTAACCAGCACAGAGCAACCTCAAAAAATAATTCACAACAAGGTGTTAATGATTAATAACAAGCTTAACGTGTTATGGCTCAAACACAAGACAGTAATATATTTTAAAAGAGCAAAGCAAGGGGATGGAATAGTACAATGAAATCTCAAATGTCTAGGCAGCTTATAAAATTTTTAGACCAATGTAAGGCCCTCAAATCAATTTAATTTCATAACATTGATTCCATCTGTCATAAAGTAAAGCTGGCTTTGCCAACAGCTGGTAAATCACCCATATCCAGACATCTTTCCCTACTGTACTATCTGATACGCTTCCCCTACATGTCATAATATCCACCAATACATGTAATAATGTGTTTCTTACCTAGTGGATGCTAATAAATATTTATGAAGGGATCATAGCATGGGATAAAAGAAATCTAGAATCAAGACAGCCTTGAAAGGAGGAAAACCCAGGAAAAATATGAATACGTAGAAAAAATAGGTAGCTACCTATTGTTCTGTATCTTCTACATAACAGATGCTACAATTTTTAAGAAAAAATAAAACAATACTTAACATGTCATTCAAAGAAATCACCAAAAAGTGGTATTGAATGGAAGTAAAATTGTTTTCCTTGTAATTAGTCAAAACCTGGCACATGAGGGTTACCTGATAAGGGCAAATTCAGCATTATTTATAAGTTTACCAAGAATCTGAACTAATCAACACATAGCCTGAAATCAATGTCATTTTTTCCATCAGGGTTCTGGGCTGCTAACATAGACCATCTAGAATTCAGGGATATTCATGTTCAGTAAATTCAGTCTTTACCTCTCAGGTTTGCCCTAAGTGGGCACCTTTATTTCCCAATATAGGAGTACACACTCTTTAAGCAAGAGCAAAGCAGAGTATCATTGTAAAGGTAAGCACAATACAATGCTGAGAGGCCCAATAAAATTCTAAAAAGTCTCTCAGATGCAGAGAGAATTACAAAGAAGATTCATTTAGATTTTAAATATATTTTCCTGTGAATATACATTCTCAGAAGATGGGGACTTTTTTGCCCACCAAGTGAAGTACTTTATATGCAATATTCTCTTTACTCTTAACTTTTGAGGCTTTTACCTGTAAAATGAACTCTAGAATATGACTTCTGTCCTCTTTAGATTACAGAGTCTTCAAACTAGAGATTAAACAATGTTTTAGTACAGAAAAAGTCAGAGCTTGGTCACCAGATTTAAGTCTTACAGTTGAGGATGATAAGGACTAGCCTATGGTCACAAAGAGGCAGAATATGAGAGCAGAAGACAAATCTGCTAACTTTAAATGAGGAAACTATTTCTTAAACACATACTCTGTGTCTCTGAATCCAATAATTCTTATTCATTACATTCTGCTACAGGTTAATACCTTTGGCAGAAGACAATTTCCTTGTATCAATACTTCATCACCTCAAATGTTTGCAGACACACAAAACTAGTTAAAAGTACTTTTGCATAAATTTTCATTTCCTTTTAGAAGGGATATGCAAAATTGAAAAAGAAAACAGTAGGTAGGTTTACTGGACTCACAAAATGCCCAACAGAACCCTTCACAGACTATGCCTATAACAAGTAAATCACTAATTTGTGTGTGATAGACTAGAATTTATTACCAACATAATCTAGATATCACTTTCAAGGAATTTTTACAGTAAAGTGATGGGTGTAAAATAGTTTTCCTAAAGAAGCAGAGCTTTTCAAAACAAATTACAAGAGAACTTTCATAGCATCTTCTTTAATCTGGTGTGATCAACTTTGGGCTCTCTGCCATAATACAGATCCTGTAAACCTGCCAAAACGTAACCACTCTTTTATTGTCTGTTTCTCTGGAAAGCAGTTGCCCTAGCAGTGGCATTTCCCAGTAACCCTTGCATCTAAATGAGGCCATATGACGGGTTCTCACCAGTGGAATGCAGGTGCAAGAGACATGGGTCACTTAATAGCCAAGGTGGTTTAAAGGAGGCTGTGTTTTCACTTCTCTATCTTCTCTCATTATTTCTGCCTGAACCCAAAGGACTCCAAGACTCCTAGGAAATAGCACAGTCCCAGTAGGGAAGGAAGGAATCTCAGAAACACACATAACGGATGTTACGTAAGTGAGAAATAAAATTCTATTGTGTTAAGTCACTGAAATTTTGGAGTTTAATTTTTACAGCCACTAGCAAAACCCTACATAACACACTGACCTTACTAGATAGAACCATAGGGAAAACAGACATCCAGATTGTAGTAACTGGCAATAAATGTGGCACAGAATATATAAATGTTATGATTATGTTTCCCCTCTGTCTAGCCTGCTCCTAAGATCACAGTTGCTGATTATCCTAAGTTAAGTTCAATCCAAAAGCAAAAGTTCTATGGTCAAACTGAGCATTTAAAAGGATTTTTTAGAGGCAACCCATGGAATGGGAGATATTTGCAAAGGACGCTACAGACAAAGGGCTGATATCCAAGAACTATAAAGAGCTCCTCAAACTCAACACCCCCCCCCAAAAAGATAATCATACCAAAAAATGGGCAGAAGGCATGAACAGACACTTCTCTAAAGAAAACATACAAATGGCTAATAGACACATGAAAAAATGTTCATCATCATTAGTCGTTAGGGAAATTCAAATCAAAACCACATTGAGATACCACCTTATACTAGTTAGAATGGCCAAATTTAACAGAACAGGAAACAACAGTGCTGAAGAGGATGTGGAGAAAAGGGGAACCCTCTTACACTGTTGGTAGGAATGAAAGTTGGTGCAGCCACTTTGAGAAAACAATGTGGGGATTCCTCAAAAAATTAATAATAGAGCTACCCTCTGGCCTTGCAATTGCACTACTATTTACCCCAAAGATACAGTGTACCCCAATGTTCATAGCAGCAATAGCCACAATCACCAAACTATAGAAAGAGCCAAGGTGCCCTTTGACAGATGAATGGATAAAGAAGAGTGGTATATATATACAATGGAATATTACGTCTCTATCAGAAAGTATGAATACCCAACTTTTGTATCAACATAGATAGGACTGGAGGAGATTATGCTGAGTGAAATAAACCAAGCAGAGAAAGTCAAGTATCATACGCTTTCATTTACTTGTGATGTATAAAGAATAACATGGAGGACATTAAGAGAAGGAAAGGAAATGTGAACTGGGGTAAATCATAGAGAGAGAGAGGGAGTATGAGAGTCTTTGAACTCTGAGAAACAAACTTAAGGTTTTGGAAGGGAAGGGGTAGGGGGATGGGTGAGCCTGGTGGTGGGTATTAAGGAGGGCATTTTTTTTTTTTTTTAGATTTTTATTTATTTATTTGACAGAGAGATAGAGATCACAAGTAGGCAGAGAGGCAGGCAGAGAGAGAGCGCAGAGGAAACAGGCTCCATGCTGAGCAGAGAGCCCGGCACAGGCCTCGATCCCAGGATCCTGAGATCATGACCTGAGCCGAAAGCAGAGGCTGAGCCATCCAGGCGCCCAAGTAGGGCATGTATTGCATGGAGCACTGGGTGTGGTACATAAACAGTGAATTTTGGAACACTGGAAAAATAAAATAAAATTTATATTAGAAGAAAAAGACTTTTTATTCTACCAATATGGTTGGTGGTAAGATTTACTAAGACGGCCCCTGTCTTCAGATATACGCTCTCAGTGAGTTACTGAAACCCAAAGGGACTGGTAGTATTCTTTAAGATCTGAGCAAAACAACTTTTCATCTGCAGGCTTTATGTGAGAGGACATATTATTTTTAAGGAGGAGGAAGTATCAACTCCTGGTGCTAACGTGTAGGATTATCTTGGAGACACTTGACAGTCTGCAATAAAAAAGCTCTTAAACCATGCTCAAATATCTAAGGTTCTGACTAAAAAGATGTATCTCCTTTTAAATTAAAAATATATATATGAGATATAAATCTCCTATGTCCAATAAATCTTTGTTCAAATGATGAGTTAAATTCCAATGGAAATGTTTACTGTCTATTTTGCACCTGTTTTTATAGTAACTCGTGATGGTGGTGCCTTCTTAAAAGAAAACAAGGAGAACACCAGAGCTACACATTGATTATGAACTAAATTAGGGAAATGTGATCATAAGGTATGTTCTTATCAGTGGCATGCTGAAAAATAAAGGTCTGAACAAACAGGAAGTACAGTCCCACAAAGTCTTTATCAGAGCTTGTGGACAGGCAACATGATGATATTTGAGATCTTTTACTTCGTATGAAGCCAAAATTGTGTTTTCACCTCAGTTTGTAGTTCCTTATTCTCACATGTTGCTCACATAGCTCACACTATCAAACCTTTAACAATTTCACACATTTTAACTTTGTGTTATACTTGCCAAATAACAAGGTGGGATTACCCAGAGTGTTTTGATTTGGACAAAACTTTTTACTTAAAACCATACATACAAAAGATACTATTATTATTGTGGAAAGGGTCTTATTTCAACTGCACTGAACAAGAAAAATGAGTGAAATGGATTTTTCTAATAATTGAGACTAAGTATCCCTAAGTATCTGATTCTTGATTTCAGCTCAGGTTGTGATCTCAAGGTCATGAACTTGAGCCCTACGTTGGGCTCCATACTCAGCATGGAGTCTGCTTGGGATGATCTCTCTCCTTCTGCCTCTGCCCCTCCTCCTGATCATGCTTTCTCTCCCACCCCACCCCCAAATAAATAAATAAATAAATAAATAAATAAAATATTTTTAAAAAGAGAATTACCACATGATCCAGTAATTCCATTACTGGGTGTATATATAGATACAAAACTCAGCCATAAGAAAAAATGAAATCTAGCCATTTGCAACAACATGAATGCATCTAGAGAATAATGCTAGGTGAAATAAGTCCATCAAAGACAAATACCATGTGATTTTACTCATACGTGGAATTTAAGAAACAAAACAAACAAAGAAAAAGAGACAAACCAAAAGACAGAATTAACTATTAACTATAGAAAATGAACTAATGGTTACCAGAGCAGAGGTAGGTGAGCCAATGGGTGAAACAGATGAAGGTGACTAAGAGTGCACTTATCATGCTGAGCACTGAGTGATGTTCAGAATTGTTGAATCACTACATTGTACACTTGAAACTAACATAACACTGTATGTTGACTAAACTGGAAGTAAAATTCAAAAATAACCAAAATCATTAAAATAGGCTTTCCTGTTTGAACTACTGGAGGAATAGAATATAACATATAAAGAGTTTGATTTTTCTAATTTACTGGTTTAGGGAAAAAAAAAACCTAAACAAGATTTATGAGCTTAGACTAACGATAGGCTTCCGCCAAAGTTCAGAGATCACTGAGGATTCATAATATGTATTTCAGAAGAGAAAATACCTTTCTTTTAAGAGATGACATCTATCTTGGGATTTGCAAGAAAAACACCCACCTCTTTGCCTGTGAAATGTCTGTCATGCCCTTTCACTAAAGGCACCATCAAGCTTCTTTAGAGAGGCAGAACTGACCATTCAGGACAAGATCGTACTTTTACTTTTCGAGAAAGCATTCAGATCGTAATAAGATCTCATCTGTTTGGATAAAGCCATGTAGCAACACACAAATAAAGGTATTCTGAGACATTCTTGGATGTCTGAATGCATAGAGGAGAAAAGGTTTGTAATGTTTGCATTTACAAATATAAGCGTTTGTGTGTATCTGTCCTGTTTGTGTAGCCAACCTGGAGCCTGAGAGACGCACAGAGGCCTGGGCTCCAGCCATCCAGCAGTTACTCATACAGTGCAGCTTAGGATCCCAGATAAATGAAGGTCAATGATGAATTCTTACTTTTACTTTTGCATTTTCACCCAACTGCCTCTAGCTGACTGGCATTCTCTATTTCAGAAATTTTTCAAATTTGAACCATAAGTGGGTGTGGTAGATGAAGATGAGTGAACTGACAGGTCTGTGTGGGAAAGCACACACTATCTGTCAGAGCGTTTCATAAAATGGAAACAGGTACTTTATAAAATGGGAAAATCTGATTCCAAAATGTATGGATTAAACAAAGGACTCAAAAATGATGCTTAAAACTTTCCTTTTACCTTAAAAACTATGCTCAGCTTCAATTCCCAGTCCCCTCCTGACTGTTTGCTGTGACATTGTGACCGAACATCTCTGTGTGTAGCTGGCTGGAACATGCACATACAACAGAAATCCAATTCCTATGTAACATGTACTAGCACTCCTACCACAACACTTCTATAGGCTTTCAGAATCTACCCAAAGATTGGCCGTGGGAATCCAAAATAACACTTCAAAGAGGATATGGTTCAGTTTTCAGTGAATACAGTTATGTACTTTCTATGGCCTTTCTGTCATTAATTGAGGGTTGAAATACTTGTGGGATGGGGCAGGAATGGGTAGTGGGAAGACTCATCAGTTTTGTTCTGGCCAATGTTAACTTTCAGATCCCTATCAGAAATCAAAGCACAGATGCAGATGCTAGGCTATAATGCAGATGCTAGGTAGGCTACTGACTTGGTTAAGTCTTGAGCTCCTGGGAAAAGACCAGCATAGAGATGCTTATTTGAAAGTCGGCAGTGTAGAGATGGTATTTTATGCAATGAGGCTACGGTGTGAGAAAAGAAGATGGCTGAGGACAGACCTCTAGGGAACTACAACCTTTAAAGGGCTGATGGAGGATGAAGAGCCAGCAAATGCAACTCAGATGAAGAGGCAGAAAATCAACTCAGAGTAGCCAAGAAAGCAGAAAATTAAAATTCATTAATTAAAATAAACTTTAAAACTCTGCATTGTTCAGAGGCCTATAGATGAAGTGGTTCATGGAGGATACTACTAATCATGTTAAGTGCTGCTGAGATGGGAAGTAGGGTATAGATAATAGTGTAAGTGTTCCTAGAAGAAATCCTGAACCAGACAGCTCAGGTTCAAATCCTAGTTCCATCACTTGCCAAAAGTGAGACCTTTATCAAGTTATTTAACCTTCAAGTGCCCTCATTTGTAAAATGGATGTTCTAATGGTCCCTACATTATACAGGTGGTTGTAAGAATTAAATGAGTTAGTATCTTTTAAGCACTTAGAATAGTGCCTGATGCATATTATAGAGGTCTTTAATTATTATCACCACCATCATCAGCATTACCTCTGGTGCTGTGAAGATGCTGACCTTGACAGAAGCCGTTTTGAGGAGGAGTAAGAATGAAAGCCTGCTTAAACTGGATCAAAAAAGGATGAGATGAAGAAAAGCATAAAGTAAAACAAAACAAAAACCTATTTTAAGGTGTGAAGGGAATGCAAAAGTACTCAGAGGATGACAAGGGCTGGAAGAGGGTTTTCGCATCTTTAATTATAAATGTGTGACATGAATGCATGTTTCCATGCCAAATGGGAATTATCCAGGATAAAGGGGGGAAAAATCCAGAAACAGGAAAGAAGAGAGATGACTGCAGCAAGCAAGCCTCTGGGCTGTGGATGGGAGCCACGGTCTTGATGCCAGATGTGGCCATAGATGGAGCAGGAGTATGACTGCCATTCTATGAGGCTACTGGCCAAGGTCAATAGATTTTGGTAATGGAAGAAAATTACAGCTTGCCCAACTCTGGTCATTTTCTCTATAATTATTTGGAGAAATATCTCATTAAGAGAGACTGCTGAATGTCCACAATAGCCAAACTATGGAAAGAACCTAGATGTCCATCAACAGATGAATGGATAAAGAAGATGTGGTGTGTCTGTGTGTGTGTGTGTGTGTGTGTGTGTGTGTGTGATGGAATATTATGTAGCCATGAAAAAGAAATACTACCATTTGAAACAATGTGGATGGAACTAGAGGATATTATGCTAAGTGAAATAAGTCAATCAGAGAAAGACAATTATCCTATTTCTCTGATATGAGGAATTTGAGAGGCAGGGAGGAGGGTTATGGGAGGTAGACAGGGGAAAAAAATGAAACAAGATGGGACCAGGTGGGAGACA
Source organism: Spilogale gracilis (assembly GCA_004023965.1). NCBI lineage: Eukaryota > Metazoa > Chordata > Mammalia > Carnivora > Mephitidae > Spilogale > Spilogale gracilis. The sequence continues at coordinate 6,561 of PITA01011224.1, read as the reverse complement.
AACCGTAAAAGACTCTTGATCTCAGGAAACAAACCAAGGGTTGCTGGGGAGTGGTATGTTTGTGTGAGGGGAGGGATGGGGTGGCTGGGTTATGGACACTGGGGAGGGTATGTGCTATGGTGAGTGCTGTGAATTGTGTAAGACTAATGATTCACAGACTTGTACCCCTGAAGCAAATAATATATTATATGTTAATAAAAAACGTTTTAAAAGAGAGAGAGAGAGAGAGAGAAAGAGAGAGAGAGATTGTTGAAGATTTGAGAATAACCAGCTAAGAGTGAGAACTTTATCTCAGAAGAGGTGACTTTATTTGAGAGGGAAAGAAGGATCACTTGGCACTGCTGAGCATCTATTTCAATTCTGTAGTTACAAATCTGTAGCCAGTCCAGTCTGTGTTATTCCAAAATATCCTTGCAAAAGCACTTCTGGGGCTTCATCAAAAGAAAATACATATTCCTCCTGTATCCTCTGCATATTCGACAGTAGCATTTTAATATAATTTGTAAAAAATGTACTTAACTTACATATTGACTTAAGAATCTGATTATATCTTTACTGCATATAAATATTTATTATTCAGCTAGAACATTTATTTTCATCCTGGAACGTGAGATTTCCAAAGATGCTGACTTTTGAAGCCATCAATAAATTAACACTGGAGGCACATCCATACTGAGAATGTATGTCAAGCCAGCGGTAACTGGGTATCTGTTAGGCATTAGGTTCTGAAAGGCAGTACTTCCTTGTTTGAATCTGAGAGATCCCAGAACTGCACTCTGATTTGCTCACCCTTTAAAATGACTCTACAATATTTGCAATCCTAAATCATTCCATCACTATCAATTATAATGCATACGCTGAAAGTATTCTAGCCTTTTTTTTAAAAGATTTTATTTATTTGACAATGAGAAACACAGCCAGAGAGGGAACACAAGCAGGGGGAGTGAGAGAGGGAGAAGCAGGCTTCCTGCCGAGCAGCGAGCCTGATGTGGGACTCGATCCCAGGTCTCCAGGATCATGACCTGAGCCGAAGCAGTTGCTTAACCAACTGAGCCACCCAGGTGCCCTGTATTCTAGTTTTTATAAGAAAGCAAATGCATGATCCCTATATTTGTAGAACCTACATGCTGCATTATTTTCCACAAATATAGGATTCTGCTATCCTGGATTTTGTGATGACTAAACCACTTAGTCAAATTATGTAATAAAATCTAAAGAGTTAAGACCGTAAAGGTATTTATCTCAATTTTTTCCAACTCTGTTTTCACCTTTTGCATGTCTTTTTTTTTTATTTTGTTACAACTTGAAAGTGCTTCCATATGTATATTAAAGATATCACTTCACCTAGAACAGATTATAGTTAACTCGTAAGATCTTTCTTTGAATATCCTTCAGTGATCAGCAATCAAGAATCTGAATGCATTGGACTTTTACCCTTGAAAAGTAAAATGTTTTAAAAGGTTAAGAAATTTTTAACACTGAATTGCACATAAACATTAGCATGTGTATGTTTTGTGCGGAAGGGAAGGGAGTGATGATCAACTACTAAGAAATAATTTTAATGTGCAATCTTGGATTTTATCCCTCCCAATTTAACTGCTTGCTTACTTGATGTAGTTACCCTTTTAAGGTATTCAAATGACTCAAATATTGTTATGGGCTAAATTGTGTTCTCCCCAAATTCCTATGTTTAAGTCTTAACCTCCAATATGATGGTATTTGAAAATGGGGACTTTAGGTAGGGAATTAGGATTAAATGAGGCAATGAAGGTGGGACCCTAACTTCAAAGGCAGTGGTGTCCTTTTTAGCCAAGGAAGAGACACCAGAAAGCTCTCTCTCTTTGCATGCAGTGGAAAGACCATGTGAAAACACAGCAAGGAGACTCTTCTTCAAGTCAGAAAGAGAGCTCCTACCAGAAACCAAGTGTGCTGGCACTTCATCTTGGACTTTAGGTCTGCAGAAGTGTAACAAAACAAATTCTGTCATTACAGCTACCCAGTCTGTGGTATTGGTTATGGCAGTCCAAGCAGACTAGTAAAGTATATACATGTTTACTTCCAGGTAGATCAACTGTCTGCTCTTATGAAACAATTTTAAACATATAAATTGTTATATTGAAAAAAGAGTAATAATATCAAAACCTAACTCTCTGTAATTAACTAATTAACCCATGCTTATAGTTAATTAACTAATTAACCCATAATTAACCAACCTGAGTCTCAGTGCGTCTGCCCTGATGACCTGGAATTTGATAGCTCCAGTTCTTCACCTGACTTGTCCCTTCATCTTTTAAATATTAAAGGGGCACCTGGGTGGCTCAGTCGTTAAGCGTCTACCTTCGGCTCAGGCCCTGATCCCAGGGTCTCAGGATCAAGCCCCACATTGGGCTCCCTGCTCAGCTGGGAGCCTGCTTCTCCCTCTTCCACTCCCTCTGCTTGTATTCCCTCTCTTGCTATGTCTCTCTGTGTCAAATAAATAAGTAAAACCTTTAAAAAATAATAAAAAAAATAATCAACTCAAAGTTTGCCAATTCAACAAGTCTTCCTCTGTCCATCTAAGCTTTCCTTACTACTGTGCAATGACACAATGAATTCAGATTGTCCTGCTTTACTCCTCATACTCATTGTTTATTGTTTTTCTTAATAAAAAGGAAACATCATGAGGCTAGATATATTGTGTTACTGACTGGCCTATCCCCAAGGTTTACAATAGCAATTGGTACACAGTAGGTGCTCAATCAACTCAGTGAATGAATAAGTGAATAAAATCATGCACATAAAATAACTTGCTTGAAATTAGTGTTCACAGCTTATGAGGTCTGGAAAAACTGATTCAATTCACTTATTCTGCATTGATCTAACCATGTATATACTAAATGTCTAATTATCCAAAAATCTTCTTTATCTTCTACACCAACAAATCTTCTTCAACTACTCTCCAGATTACTTAAAAACTGTAAGTATCCTTCAGATATTTATCTTTAAAATCAAATTGAACATCCAAAACCCCAAGATAAAAATATCCAGACTGGGCCTAGAGACAGTAGACATGTACAATTTAAGTCCAAAGACTGAAGCATGATATGAGGGGGAACCAGAGCCACCAGGTGCGGCTGGAACCTAAAGTGGGAAGGAGAGAGTGGAGCAAGGCAAAGCCGGAGAGACAGAGTGTGGGCAGATGGTTGGCATTCCTACACAACTTGTTACAGAGGGCTTGGACTTGTCCGAGTGATAAGAGGAAGGCACTGGAGGGCTAAAATAGGGAAATGACACAATTAGATATGCTTAGACAACTCCCTCTGGTGCCTATGTAAGGGTTGGTTTGAGGAGGAAAAGGCTGGCCAGGTAGGAAAACATGCGGTTAACAATGAGTACTCTGCAGTCACCTAAAGCTCCATGACAATCACCCATAGTGAGCTATGATGGGTGGTCCAAACCAGAGTGAATGAGGGCTGTGGAAGATATTCTGGCAGGTCTTCAAACCATTACTCAAATGGTTAAATGTAGAGATATAGAGTTACTGTATGACCCAGCAATTCCGCTCCTAAGAATTTCACCCAAGAGGAAGGGAAAAACATGTATCCATATAAAAACTGGTACATGAATTTTGACAGCAGCATTATTCATAATAACCAAATAGTGGAAACTCAAACATCCATCAGCTAGTGAATGGATAAAATGTGGTATATCCATAGAATGGAATATCATTTAGCAAAGGAAGTGAAATACCAACACATCGTTCTATCAAGGATGAATCTTGAAAACATTGTTAAGTGAAAAAAGTCGCTCGTGGAAAACTACATATTGCATGATTTCATTTATATGAGATATCCAGAGCAGGCAATTCTGCAGAGACTGAGAGTGGATTAGCAGTTGCCTATGCCGGTGTGTGTGTGTGTTGGGGGGGTACTTGGGAAGGGGAGAAGTAGAGAGACCAGAGATGATGACTAAGGGGCACAGGATTTCTTTTTGGGTTAACTAAAATGATCTGAAATTGATCATGTAACAGATGCACAATTCTGTGTACTGAAGTGTACCTAAAGTGTACTAAAGTGTATCAAAAGGTACTAAAGTGTACTGAATCGTATGGTATAGATATATGTCTTAATGAAGTTATTTAAAAAGAAACAGTAAGAGCTCCTACAGCAACACAAACATCGTTATGTGGCCCTACAGTGGCCACCTGGAAAACATTATCAGAAGTCAAGAGTAAAAATGTCTACAAAAATGACAGCTCATGTTTATTCTACTGCGATCACAAAATTATATCCATATTTATGAAGTATTATAAAGAAAATAAAGTGTCCAGTTTCTTCCAAAGATCAAAGAACTCCTCTTTACTGAAACATAAATACTAGTTTAAGGACATCTTAGAAGAGAGAGAGCGAGCGAGTGCACTGGGCAGAAATGACAAGTTATTGGTCTTGTATTTTTTAGCTCACAAAGTGCAAGTTTCATGGTTTTCATCTAGTCCTTCAGAACCCTGTAACTCAATAAACTCACTAACTGCAGTGTGTTTTCCTAGATGGCACATCACAATTGTCTTCACTTAACCTCTATCAGGAACAGTTACCTAATCCATAAAATAAAAGGCACAAAGCATACTGGGATCTCCAATCCTTTTGTTCCCACAAAAGGGATGTTTTATCCCCACTCTGAGGTAACTGATCTGGGATGGGCCATAAGCAAAGCATAGGTGCTTTGTTTCCACAGAAGAGACTTTTTGGTTAGGTACCAAATAGAATAGAATAGATATTTAATTTAAGGGGTACAGGAAATAGAATTTAAGGGTACAAATTATTCATTCAATAAATTATTAGGGTGCCTGGGTGGCTCAGTCAGTTAAGCATCTAGCTCTTGATTTCAGCTCAGGTCATGATCTCAGGGTCCCAGAATCAAGCTCTGTGCTCAGTGGGGAGTCTGCTTAAGATTCTCCCTCTCCCTCCCCCCCCACCCCTGCTCACATTCTCTCTCTCTCAAATAAATATATAAATATTTTTTAAAAATTAAAGAAATAAATTATTATATTGTCTTTAAATTTGTTGGAGGAAAATTCTGGGTTTGTTTGTTGTTCTTGTTTTGTTTTAATTGCAATTAATTCCAACGTTCACTCTATATTCAGCCCACTTTGATACACTACTGGTGGTCAAAATTGGTGTCAATTATTTCCCTTTCCCCTGCTGAAATGCTCTCATGCTCTCTGGGGATAACAGAGGAACAAATAGAGCTGCTTTTCCAAATCTTGATGTTGTCAGAGTTACCTCTGAAAATAAGGAAGGAAACCCTGCCCTTCTCATACCATTTCTGTTTAACTTTCAGATCTAAGACACGGAAATCCGGAGAAGAGAGAAAGGCCAAGGCCCAGCATGTGAGACACAGGGTTATTAATAAGGCAGACTGAGCTTCAGAAAACATGATTTAGGGAATGGGTTTGATTTAATAGATCTGTTTCTATTCATGTGACTAAGTTTTGATGCTGAAGGCTTTTCTCTCACTCACTGGAACATAAAACTTTGAGAGTTGCTAGTATAACCTAAATTTTGACGAATTAGTGGCCATGGTTGTGATCACGAAATGGAATTTAAGGCAAGGACTTCAAGCAGGGTCTGGCTTTTTAATAATAAAGATAAATTTAAAAAGTAATCTCATTATCTACTATGATTTAGGTCTCATTTACAATTTTATAATGGTAGGTACATTGGGTTAGGTACATTCCCAATCCCCTTACTCAGCTCTACTTTTCTTTTTTACCATAGTAATTATTACTTCTAACATACTATATAATTTACTTAACTTCTTTTGCTTTTGATTATCTCTCTATACTACCATAAAATATAAAGTCCTTTAGGGCAAGGACTTCTGCCTTTTTATTCACTGATGTATCCCAAGCACCTAGAATAAAACTGTCTCATAGTTTACATTCAATACAGAATGAGCCACCTGTGTGGCTCAGTCGGTTGAAGACCCAACTGTTGGTTTCAGCTCAGATCATAGTCTCAGGGTTGTGAGATCCAGGCCCATATCTGGCTCTGTGCTGAGTGGTGAGTCTGCTTGAAATTATCTCTCTTCCTTTCCCTCTGGCCCTCCCCCCACTCATGCTTACTCTCTCTCTCTTTCAAATAAATAAATAAATCTTCAAAAAATAAAAATAATGGTTGGATGAGTGAATGAATGAATGATATATATGAGTTTCATTAAATAAAGAAGTTAATTCTGTAAACATGCATTCTAGAATTCATAATTTATGTATAAGCATACAGTCTCTTGAAATACCCTACAGAGCTCTATCCTCATTCCAGTTATGCCATTACTCAAAATACATTTAGACTTTCTTAAGCTGTGGTTATGAGCCACACAAGAAATTTGTCTTAAATTTATATTTTATTTTTCAATATAATTATACTTTTTCAGTGCAATCATCTCTCTCCTTTATTAAACCTCATTCTAAATGACTTCAAGCTTTTTTTCTCCAAGTAAAATTCTACCTGAAAGGATGAAGAGTTGTGACAAACCCATAGACAATTAACAACAAATCTCTCACTGCACAATCAGCAGGATGGA
>PITA01011223.1:0-67830 GCA_004023965.1 Spilogale gracilis | reverse complement strand
CTTGGCTTATTTCACTCAGCATAATCTCTTCCAGTCCAGTCCATGTTGCTACAAAAGTTGGATATTCATCCTTTCTGATGGAGGCATAGTATTCCATTGTATATATGTACCACATCTTCTTTATCCATTCATCTGTTGATGGGCACCTTGGTTCTTTCCACAGTTTGGCGATTGTGGCCATTGCTGCGATGAACATTGGTGTACATATGGCCCTTCTTTTCACTACATCTGTATCTTTGGGGTAAATGCCCAGTAGTGCAATTGAGACGTGCTGAATTTTTAAGAGAAGTCTCAAATTCAAATTATGTGAAAATTTCCAACATTTAAAATAAGGTGTGGATCAGGGATGCCTGGGTGGCTCAGTTGGTTAAGCGTCTGCCTTCAGCTCAGGTCATGATACCAGGATCCAAGGATCGAGTCCAGCATCAGACTCTTGGCTCACTGAGGAGCCTGCTTTTCCCTCTGCCTGCTGCTCCCAAAGCTTGTGCGTGCTTTCTTTCTCTGACAAATAAATAAATAAATAAATAAATAAATAAATAAATAAATAAAATCTTTAAAACAAAAACAAAACCAAAATAAAACACAAATAAGGTTTGAACCAAATGAGACACTTTTGTGTCTGCGATTTGGCTGGTAAGCTTTTGATCCTTTTCCCTAAATCTTTGAAGGAGTTGCTTACCGGCCATGCTCCTCTGCTCTTCCTTCCTGATCACTGTGTGGAGTTTGTGGGAGATTATTTATCAGAGAGTCTACCTTTCCTGCTCCTGGAAAACAAGTATGAATAAGTGCACTTCTGAGCTCTTCAACATCTAGAATAAAAAGCAATAAGCATTCTTGACTTGAATGGTTTTTTTGAAAACCAGAACCAGATAGGCTTCAATAACTTCCTTTTGTCCACGGAATAAAAGGAAAACATAGCCAAATATTTAAGCCCTGTTTTACTTTTTGTTTTTTACTTTATTTTTGACTGCTCTTTTTGTTATACCCTTTGTTCAGACCGAACTGAACTTGTTATTGTTTAGAGAAGGAGTATAACAAAATTTAGAGCAAAGCCTCTGGAACTGAACTTACCTGGGGTTGAAACCAGACTTCATCGTTACTTGCTGTATGCCTTTGGGCAAGATATTCCATTTCTCTGATCCATATTATCTTTACTAAAAAATGGGTACAATCATATTATTTATATTTTAAGTTTGTTAAGAAGATAAAATGGGACCATATATGCATACAAATCCTAAGAACAATGCCTGGTTCACAGTAAGTGTTTGATAAATATTAGCTTTTATTAACTTCTATAAAATCAGGATACTAACAATATCACTATGAGGGTAGAATTAGATAGTATTAATAAAGTACTGAATGAGGTAGGCACAAATAGTAGCTATAGTTCTTATTCTCTGTGCTTTCCTACCTATCTGTACACATGCTGCTCTCTCTGATTTAAAGTTCTTCTCAGTGTCTATGTGCTCACATTCTACCCATTTTCAAATGTCATTTCAAATGCCACCTCCTCCAGAGAGGGGTCATTCACTCATTCAAAATATATTTATTAAGAACTCTCTTCTGAACCCATATCATTTTATCTTGGCACTTTTACTTTTATACTTGTAATATGTTGATTTTTTTTAAAAAATAAAAATGTCAGTTTTTGGAAGGCAGGGTATATTTTTTATTCATCTTTATGTCTACCATCCTAATACAGGGGTAGACACAAAGTAGGCAGTTAGTTTTTTTTCCCCAAAAGGTATGTAAACCTTTATGGACATTCTCCTTCTTTGACTAGGGGATCTAATTACTGTGGCAGATATGTTTCCATCAAAAGACATAGGAATTCAGTCTGAAGAGATTATGCTTATTGAGAAATGGTACCTTAAATTTTTTCCTTTTGCTACCTATCTTTATCCACAAATATTTTTTCCCACCTATCCACAAAGATTAATGTGTCCAAACCTCCTGAACTATTCAGAGGCTGGGAATTTCTATCATCAGAATTGATAGGATAACTCACTTGTAAACACCTCATTCAAGAAATCAGAGTTGCCATTTAAAACAGTTGCTTCCAGGGCACCTGGATGGCTCAGTGGGTTAAATCCTCTGCCTTCACCTCAGGTCATAGTCTCAGAGTCCTGGGATCAAGACCCGCATCAGGATCTCTGCTCAGCAGGGAGCCTGCTTTCTCCTCTCTCTCTGCCTGCCTCTCTGCCTGCCTGTGATCTTTCTCTCTGTCAAATACATAAATAAAAATCTTAAAAACAAAAAACCAAAACCCAAAAAACCAATTAATAGATTAATGTGCTTAAAACTTCCTAAATTATTTAAATCGTTTGCTAAATCCTTGACAAAATGTAACATAATTTTATCCTATTGATCAGAAAAGTTCCTGGTTGCAGGAGGGTTACATTGGCACCTCTTTTCCTAACTAGTTATGCGAACTTAATCGAATCATTCTACCTTTCTAGATATGATCCTTGTATGTGTAAAGGGTAGTTCATTACCTTGAGACTGTTCACTAACTTCTTCATTCTGCCCTAATTTGTGAAAGCAAATCTTGTAATTGGCAGCTCATTTTTACCTCATATATTCCTTCTAAAAAGAATTTTTAAAACTATTTGGAAAAAGGCTAAGGGCAAGGTAAAGGAAGAGAAAGGAAAGTCATATTTTCTGCAGATGGATAAAAACTTATCTGGAGAGGATTCTTTTGGGGAAGATAATGGTACTGACTGGAGCAACTGTGGGTTGTCAGGGGATAGGAGAATATGAATTTCAATAAATAAAGCTCTGGACTGTGTGTTCCCCTGGAACCAGATGCCAGTGCCCCCTATTTTTTTTTTTATTTAAAGATTTTATTTATTTGACAGAGAGAAACACAGCCAGAGAGGGAACACAAGCAGGGGGAGTGAGAGAGGGAGAAGCAGGTTTCCCGCCGAGCAGGCAGCCTGATGTGGGACTTGATCCTGGGTCTGCAGGATCATGACCTGAGCCTAAGGCAGTCGCTTGACCAACTGAGCCACCCAGGCGGCCCGAGTGCCCCCTCTTTTTGCCTCAGAGTTTTAGGAGAAGTCAAAAGGTGGAGAGCATTTTGGGGGACTCTCACATTGTAAAGTTGGGTGCTTGACAACCTAGGTGGCACTTGCAAAGGGGGCAGTCAAAAATATATTTTCTTATTGTAAATACATATATATATAGTAAATACATATACATATATATAAGATACATATATATAAGATATATATATATCTTATATATATATATGAGAAATGGATTAGGTGATCTTACCTGTCTTCTCAAAACTGTATTTCCATGGTTTTAAAGACTGATACGGTTCTTTGGAGTGAATTTAGAAAAGAAGCTGCTAAAAACTGAATACCTTGTGTGTAATTAAAATATCTTCAGAGTAGTGTATCAGTATATATAAGGATTAAATTTAATGTAGGAATTAGATTCCAAAATTACCATGGAAGGCAAAAGTCTAGGACATCAGGAATTACTCCCTAAAGATCTTTGAAGCTATTCACAAAGCGTACCTAGTGGTTTCTTAGGAATGAAAGAGTATATTTCTTGGGTAGTCCATCACCCATTTATTCATTTGACAATCCCGTACATCCTTCAAACAAAGTCAGATGCCATCTTCTCTGGAAAGTCTTGTGCCACTTCTCTTTCTATTTGTGCCATCGCTAGATGCTCCCTAGATGGCCTGAACTTTTCTATTATACCAGTTAGCACACTCTTTTGTAACTGTCTGTTTATCATTATAGGATGTTTAACAGCAGAAGAATATCCTAATGCACTGCAAAGAGTTATGTAAATATTTTCAGTTTCTCAAGGGATGACTTAACTTTTAAGAATGACACCTAGCACTCCTGGGAAAGAAGATGTTCTGGATTTGGTAGTCTCATGGTCTGGGTTTGGACTATAGCTACAAAAGAAAATTGGATTTAGATGGTGAAAGGAGACTGATATGCTTTAAAAAATTGAATATTTTCCAGTCTAAATAATTAAATGGGTTACAGTTTGATTTCTTTCTTCCTTTTCTTTTCTTTTTTTCCCCTGCTACCTTTGCTTTTGATGGACTTACTCTTGGCTTGGGATTTACCTTGGGAAATCAGCAATCCAGCTAAAATTTAATGCTCTAATTCTTTAATAAACACTTTCATATATTTGAATTATACAAAAGAATGCACCACTTACACTTAAGTTATGAAACATAATAATGCAACAAACCGTCATGAACTCACCTCCCCACTATTACCAGCAAATTAGCAATAACATTGAAGCTACTTATACTCATTATATTTATTTTCTGTCTTTGACAGCAATGATATTTAGCATGAAATTGCTTTTTTAAAATATCATCACATATAAATGGAAATGATATATTTTTACTTCTGTTTTAGCTATGTTCAGTGACATTAGTGCACACCATATGTAGTGTTTTGTGACTTTTTAAAAAAATTAATATTATGCATATGAAATCCATCCAGTATTGTATGTAGTGTTTATTGGTTGATAGTTGAGTGTGTTGTATATATTGATTTATTTTCACCTCTAAATAATATTTCCTTGTGTGAGTATGCTCCAGTTTATTCTTTTTGAGGGACACTTGCGTTTTAAAAATCGATGTCCTTGCCACATCAACACTGTTTTTACCATTTTTGAATATTGTCTTCTGAACATGTGCAGGTGTGTTCATAGGCTGTGGCTGTGTTTTGGTGGGTTTAGGACACACTTTGCCCCTAAAGCTGGCATGTTGGCATGCTGCATATTTTCAGCTGAAGAAATTTGAGAAGTGGCATTTGCAGGAAAGCCCTTCCTCTGAAACAGGTCATAAAACTCTTGTGTGACAGGTGTTCTCCCTATACCCAGAGGGAAGGAATATCTTGATCTCCAATTCCATTCAGAGGAATCTGAATGAACAGGCCTCACTATTTCTCCCAGCTTACTACATTTAGTTTATACTCTTTATTTTGCCCTAGCACAGTTTTCCATGACTCTCCACTTTCCATCAAACCTAGCATAAAACATCCAGATTTAACCACTTCTTTGGGTCTTTGTTTCTTTATGAAGGTTCCTGTGTCTCATGAAATTTACACTGAATACATTTGCATGCTTCTCTCTATTAATCTGTCTTTTGTTACAGGTGAGAACTTAAAATGGTAGAGGAAAAGACATTTTTCTCTCCTACATTGGATATCTGTATCTGTATTTATAGGTAAATGTACATGTATAAGTATGGGATGATTAAACTTTGGTAAATCCATATGTTCAGATTTATAGGAAGATGCTAAGATGTTTTCCCAACTGATTGTACCACTTTATACTTCTAGCTGTTATTTGTGAGTTCCTCTTGCTCTAGTGCTTGTCAGCTCTTTATACTCTCAGAGTTTTAAAGTTTTTGCCAATATAGTAAGCTTAATATTAATTTTACCATAATGGAATTTCATTGAGAATCTTCATATTTTTATTGGCCATTTTCATTTCTTCTGTGAAATGCCTGTTCATATTCTTTTCTTATTGATTGTAGAAATCCTTATATAGTCTGTAAGTTAATCTTTTGTCATTACATGTATTGTAAATATTGTCTCCTCATTTATGGCTTGTTTATTTTACTTTTTCGAAAAAAATTCTATTTTCATAAACAAAAATTTTCAATTTTGAAGTCTTTAAACTTATTTTTTTTAAAAAAGATGGATACTTTTAATGTTTGGTTTGATAGACTTTCCCTTTCCCGAAGGCATAAGGATAATCTACTGAACTTTTTTTCTAAAAATCTGGAAATTCTGCCTTTTTTGGTTAAATTTTTAGTATAGCTGTGATAGATTTTTGTTTGGGGTATGATATAGGGATTCAATACTTTTTCCCTGAAGGATAACTAATTTTTTAAGTTCCATTTATTGACAGGCTTCTAATTGATCTGCAACATCATGTCTCTCATATAATAAGTGTCCTTATTTATATAAAAATAAAAGTAATCTAATATCATAATTTAACATTTTCTTGATTTTGAGCTTCTGGGAGGCAAGACAGTGTTTTTGGCAAAGTGTCTATGGTAAGGAAAAGGAAGAAAAATCAATAAAAATTGATCTTTAATGAGGCATCTGAGTGGCTCAGTTGGTTAAGTGTCCAAATCTTGATTTTAGCTCAGGTCATGAGATCAAGCCCTGAGTCAGGCCTCTGCAATCGGTGTGGACCCTCCTGAAGATTCTCTCTCTTCCTCTCCCTTTCCCAGCAATGTGTATCCCACCCCGTGCTGTCTGTCTCTCTTTAAAAAAAAGAAAAGGAGTGATAAAAAAAGTGATAAATGACAGCATAGTACTTTTGCTCAAAAGGTTTTTTGTAACTTGTTGTTTACCAATGTTGATATTCCCCTAGAGGAATTTTTATTTCATTTTATTTATTTATTTGAGAGAGATCATGCACAAGTGGTGGAGAAGGGCAGAGGGAGAGGGAGAAGGGAGCAGGGAGCCTGAGGTGGCCATCAGGGAGCCTGAGGTGGGCTCAATCCCAGGATCCTGAGATCATGACCTGAACTGAAGTCAGATGCTTAACCAGTTAAGCCATCTAGGTCTAGAATGTCATAATACATTTGCCTGAACATATAGGCTTTTAAGTTCTAAATCGTGGGTGAATGTAACTCTTTCTAGCACAGATTATAGAAACAAACAAAAGCTTGATATTTCTAGAGTACAGAAAATTTGAGTAGAAATCACATTGATTGTCCATGAATCTCATAACTTCAAATAAACATTTGTGGTTTTAAAGAATAAAATAGTACATTTCTACACTGCAGATTTCTCTGGGTACCTGATAAGAAGAATTGGGGTGGGGTGGGAGTGGGAAGGTAGCTGCTTAAGATAGAAACCTTGCATAGAGCTGTTCATGAGAGATACTTCAACTGACTGTTCAGCCAGAACCTTTCTCAAGCTTCAGAGAAGCAGCCAAACTTCATTATTTTTTTTCTTAGAATGGATTTGTTTGTATAAAGTATGGTCCAAATGGACACTCTTCAGGGAAACTACAAATTCTGGGGCAGTTCTGCATTCAGTAGGCAGCAGATTTAGATCAGGCCTCTTTAATTTCTGAAGTATTTCAACTCCTGTGACCGAAGCATATGCTACTTTCAGCTTTTCTCATTTTAGAGTCCCTTCACAGTCTCCACAAAAGCAGCCTGATGATGCCTGTCCATAAATGGAATAGGAAAGAGGGGGACAACTTCCTCTCTGTTTTCTGACTGAACTGACTGAATCCTAGCAAAGTGTGATTCCTTTAGTGCTCTTTGGCCTGTTTTGGATTTCTCTCATGGCCATTTGATCCTTTCCTTGTACTGTCCTCCATTATGTATCCTAGACACGTCTTACCTGTTGGAACCCTCTTTGGGAAGCAGGCTGAGAGCAAAGCATGGAGCAGGCCAGTGGGCCTATAAAGGGATTAGGTGTGAACTCTGAGTGTGAAAATTATGAAGCCAATACCACTCTTTCTTCCTAAAACTCTGACAGCTAATATTATTCTGGAAAGCTCAAAACTCTGAACTTTAGATTTAAAAAAAAAAAAAAAAGAAAAATCTTTCAGTTTGCGGCAATTCTTGACTACTTCTTACCAAGTTATATTAGAATCAATAAATTCAATGCAAATGACTTTATTTTGGAGGTGGCGTGGGTTAAATATCACTTGTAATACAAGAAGTGATAGAATGAAGTAGCATATAAAGCAGATCAATCTGTAAAATAAAACAGGTTAATTTGAATCTGTATCCTGTGGTAAAAACAAAAGCTAGTATTTGGGTACTAAAAAAGTGTGTGTCTGCAAGTAATTGTTTCTTCATTTATGGGGGAATAAATTTGGAGAGTTCAAAAATACTCAAAAATATAGGGGGAATAAATTTGGAGAGTTCAAAAATAACTTTAAATAAATGACTATAGTAAAGATATACACAACACAGCATCTTTTAAAAAATGTTTAAAGGAAAAGAAGAACTTGTTCTTAATACAGTCTCAGGAGATTTGTATTTCAATACATAGAAGCACCCCCCCTTCCTTTTTATTTTTCAATACATTCAAATGAAAGATTTCAATAAAAAATCCAGTGGGCGTACATGAGAGGGCTATTTTGATGTCATTATGTTCTGGCATATTCTGGGAAAGTAATTTAAAGTATTTCATTAGATAAATGCCTTGATGAGATTACAGATAGTTTGGAAGGATGATATATTATCTTAAAAAAATCAGTACAAGGATATTGAGATAGAATTATCATGATAATGCAAGTTACCTTCACTTGAAAAAGCAAATGCTCCTCCCTGTTAAGAAAATGTAGTTCTTATTTCACAATGAAATTCCTAGTAATTGGAATTATAGTATTAAAAATGATAATAATATATTTACTTGGTACCAATCAGCCAAAACTTCAGCATTAAATTCAAGCAGAAAATGGACTAATGGACAATGGCTATTTAGACCAAAGAGCTGCATTTATTTGAGTTAATTATTCAGACAAAATAAAAGAACCAAAGTCAGTCATCACTAGATAGTTTTAGAGAAATGCTGTCTGCCCTTTGCAGAATTTCCACAAAAGCCAAAGGCTCAATCGGATGCTTGATAAACTCCAGATAACATCTCAATTCCAGGACCTTATCTAAAGTGGCTGCATTTTTTTGTTTTTTAGTTTTTGTCATTTGTATACCAAGTACTAGCAATTGAACTTGAGTCAACTGAAGAGATACAAAAATAAGTCATTTATAAGTGATTTCGCACTCTCAGAACAAGTAGAGTGCGTTGTTTCATTGTCTCTGGCAGTGGTTTTCAAACTTGATTGTGCTGAAGAGTCTCCAGGATGCCTAGAGACTTCCTTGGGAGATTTCCTCTTGGTAGATCTGCATTGCTATTATAGAATTTCGACTTTCATGAAATATCTTAGATGATTCTGATGCTTATGGTCTAAAGATCTTTTTTTTTTTTTTAAGATGTATTTATTTTAGAGAGGGAGAAAGCACATGGGGGGAGGGGGGAGAGGGAGAGAAGCTCAAGTAGACTCCCCATTGAGTGTGCAGCCTGATGCAGGGTTCCATCCCAGGACCCTGAGATCATGACCTAAGCTGAAATCAGGAGCCTGCCACTCAGCCCACCGAGCCACCCAGGCAACCCTAACGATCTTACATTGGGAAATACTGACATACTTTCAATTGTTTGCTACATTTGCCATTCCTCAATGCCTCTACCTAACCCCTAAACAGCCTAAGACAAACATGATCTGGGTGTAGGATGTGGGGTCAGAACACATTGCATTTCATTCTAATCTGTCCCACTCCATTCAATTCCATTAATTTTAGCAAATATTCATTAGGGTGGGGAGTGGGGAGAGACTAGGTACTCAAACAAAAAAATGCATTTTGCTATTAAGGAACTTGCAAATCTTGCAATATTTGTATAATAAGGTAAAATAAAGAAAGGGAATTTATTTCGTTCTCCAGGGTTGCAGGCACTTAGCATAAAGCCTGTCACAATGCATGTTTAATAAATATTTGCTGAGGGGTGCCTGAGTGGCTCAGCTGTTAGGTGTGTGCCTTCAGCTCAGGTCATGAGCCCAGAGTCCCAGGATCGAGCCCCGCATTGGGCTCCCTGCTTGGCAGGAAGCCTGCTTCTCCCTCTCTCACTCCCCCTGCTTGTGTTCCCTCTCTAGCTGTGTTTCTCTCTGTCAAATAAATAAAATCTTAAAAAAATAAATATTTGCTGAATGTTTAATGAGTGAATAACAAATCAAAGTGAAATTAGGTGATGTAAATATGTAAGCAACATTCTGGAGGTGTATAGAGCAGGGTAGGAAGTTAGTGATGGGGTTATTGATATTTCTAAAATAGTTTCATTCCTATAATTTGCTTCCCTCCAGATACTACCTCTCATGTTATTCATGTAATATGATAATCTTACTGCTCATAGAATCTTTAGTGAGAATTTTCTGGTCTAGGTGTCTAAATGGGCACTGTAGAAAAGTGGATTGGCCATTAGAAGGACGGTGGATCTCAGATCTACCAGCAAGTAACCCTGTGGCAAAGGGTCCTCATTTCCATGTTTTGGTAGATTGGAAGGGATGATCTAACCTGCCTGATTCACAGAAATGACAATTCACAGTTGATTGTTGAAAACATAACTAGGGAAGTACCTTAACAGTTCAGAGAAAAAAATGAGATATAAAATTAGGAGTACTTTAGAGCAGACTTTACACAAAAGTTTTTCCCAGGGGACCCTGTCACTTAATTTCCTCCATGATGTTCTCGAGCTCCTTAAGACCTTTGCATTATGTTACATCCTTTTTCTGGGGATTAACTTCCAAATTCCACACTCTTTTGTTTAACTCTTACAACCCATTATATTGTTTTAGCAATGTTTTTATCTAAGGTTAAAAAACAAACCAGTATGAAAATTTTCACGAGTAATTATACTTTAACAGGGAATTTTACTTACATGTTTACATTTTAATACAGTTTTTCCAATAAGAATCGAATAGAAATGATTCTAACTGTAAATGCTCTAAAATTATCTAATTTGTTTATTTGTTCATTTAAAAAATAGTTTTGAATACCTGTGCCAAGCTGAGGTGAGGAGCTGAGGATGTATCTATGAAAACTACAAGCAAGTTCTGGCTTTCATAGATCTCGCATTCAATAGATAAAGAAGGTAAGCAAAATATCAACTAACAACAAATACTCTGCAGAATTTGAGCAGACTAGTGTAATAGAGAATGGCAGGGTGCTTATTTTAGTCTGTGTGGTCACAAAAATCTCCCTGAAAAGCTGATGTTTAAACTTAAATCTGAACCACAAGGAGAAGCCAGCCAGATAAAGATCAAATGATGAAGATCTCTAGAAGGGAACACTAGCACCATAATACTAAGGCAGGAATGTGCTTGATGGGTAATTTGGGTAAATAGTGAAGCAGAGGTAGAGAGTGATGGAAGACCAGATTGGAGCAGTAATTATGGTCTAAGTTGTGTTGAACTTTACAAACTGAGTACGATGTTTGGGTTTCATTTTAAGTACAATGAAAAGACATTGGGGATTTTTAAACAGGAGAGTGTATTATATCTTAAAAAGGTCAGTCTGGCTTCTGTGGGGAGAATGGCTTGTGGGAGGTTAAGTGGGGAAGCCAAGAGACATGTTCAGAGGATCCTACACTATCTGGGTGAAAGATGATGCTGAAATGGAGGGGAGTGTTAGATTTATTATATAAACATGTAATGGAGCTTGTTTATGAATCAAATGTGGTAGTCAAGGAAAAGAGATAACATATACTGTGTCTTTGTATGATATTCTTTCTGCCTAGGCACAATTAAGGTAACTCTGGGAAATAAATTATTTTTGGTGATTTTGGTTACTCTTTAGTTAACAACTTTTTTTTCCAACTGGGCACTTTCTTGGTCTAGGTGTGTTGCTATAACAAAATAACATACATTGCCTGACTTAAACAATAAACATATATTTCTTACAGTTATGGAGACTGGGAAGTCCAAGATCAGGTGCTAGATGATTCACTTCTTGGTGAGAGCCCTCTGGCTCTCCTTGGCGTGCAGACTGCTGCCTTCTATCTCTTTCTCTTCTTATAAGGCTACTGATCCCATCTCTGAATGCTATAACCCTGGAGGCTTGGGCTTCAACATATGAATTTTGGGGGGCTACAAGTCAGTCCACAGTTGGCAACATAAAGCTAATCAAAACTGGGTATGCCCTAGTCAAATCAGAGCTGTATTCTTGGCAAATTGCTAGCAAAGATTACATGGGAATACGTGCATAAGATTGTTCTGTTTATTGTTTTCTGTTGTATGTCTTTTATCTAGTGTCATTTAAATCAGATAGATTATTTCTGAGAACTCTCCAGTCTGAGATTCATGATTTCATGAAATTACTGTCATCACTAGAAATACAAATAATTTTTATAAACTGTTGACGTTCAGATTTAACATTGAGACTCTTTTGCACAATTAGGGAAAGAGGCAAAAGTGGTCACAGGACACTATATGAACCCCATTGTTTCTGAATTCTGCCTTTGCAGTTTTGCATAACTCTCCCAGAATTTATGACATGTTGCATGAAATAGCCCTGACTTCTAAAATCTTTTCTAAGCTAAAATAGAAACAGTGAAGGTCAGATAAAGACCCTGCAGCCTGATTTCCCCTTCTCTATCTGCCACATCTTCAGCTGATAACAGATGACTGTGCAGAGGCACGGGGCTTCTAATGCTTTCCTCTCTTCTGCCATCAGGGAAAAAAGGATTAGCTGAGATCACTTACCCAGAGCTGAAAGTCAGAGCACAGTGATGAAAAAGATGGTCAAAAAGAAGGAGTCAGATTTCGATTGGGTATATTCAAAGTAACAGTCAGCTGACATGCACCCTTTTCTATGTGAGAAGCTTTGTAGAAACTGGTAATGATGCCATAAATCATTTGTAGGCCAGACATCTTAACTTTCAACATACAATATTTATTGAGCTAGATGGTTGAGATCAATATGTCTAGAGAGTTGTCAAAAGCTGACACATTAGTCATGAATATCCATTTCCTACTTCTCTGCTACTTCAGTGATCAGCTGTTTTCCACGTATCCCTTCCTTCTCCTGCTCCATCAGGCTTGGCATCCTGCCTCCGAGCCCCGACCCAGCTCTGTCTGCTGTGGCAGGAAATGGTGCAGAGTGATGCAGAATATTTTTTGGCAATGGTCCAACTCTACCTTTGACCTTATATTAAGGAGAAAATGGAGTTTTCTTGTCGCAGAATCTGGAATTGCAATGGATGGTTATTTCATAGAACAGGGTGTGATTGGAAAACTGTCTGGGAAGAAGATGTTTGGAGACTTGGTTAGAAAGCTAGGAAAAAGAAAATAATCAAAACTGGAAATGACTCTGGCCTGCTAAAAAGAGTGGGGAATGAAGATGGAGCTCAGGAGAGCAAGAAAGGGACTATGTGTGATTACGCTGGAAGAGCAGACTGGCTGAGATACAGCTGATAGAAATGCAAAACCTGGTAGTGGCAAAAAGTAACATGTTAAAGACTCGCTTACCTTGTGAGGGAGGAAAAAGTTATTTGTCAGGTTATTGTGCCCGATACTGAGAATCACTATATTTTGTGTGTATTTCAGTTGACCTCACTGTTATTCAATGTCAAAAGTACTTAGAAGTTATTTCTGTGGGATGTGAATGCCATTTGGTTTAATGTAATGGGTATTCCTGCTTATAATACACGTTAAATGCAGCATTCCCTAAGATTCAATCCTCAACCAGTTGCTCTGTGTGTTCCCCATGTGGCAACGTTTGCCAGTGGCTTTATTGCTACCTCCGCTGGCCCCCTGTATAAGTCAGAGATCTTTACCTACTTATTTTCTTCAGGTTTAATGGTGTATAACTGACAAATAAAATTGTAATAAGTTGAAATATACAGAGTGGTGATTTGATATACATACATAGTGTGACAGAATTCTCCTCACTGAGTTAATTAACACACCTGTCATTACACATATTTACCTTTTGTGGGGGGGTGGAGGCACTTAAGTTTTATTCTCTCAGCAAATTTCAATCACATCATAGAATGTTATCACCTCTAGTCATCATGTTATATATTAGATATTCAGAAATTATTGATCTTATAATAACTGAAAGTTTTACCAGCCTCTCTCTACTTACTCTACCCCTCCATCCTCTAGACCATGGCAACCCGCATTCTACTCTGTTTCTGTGAGTTTGACCTTCTTTTTTTTTAGATTCCACATACAAGTGATACAATGAAGTATTTGTATTTCTCTGTTTGGCTTTCTTCACTTAGTATAATATCCTCCAGTTTCACCCATGCTGTTTCAAATGACAGGAATTCCTTTTTTCAAAAGCTGAATAATATTTCATTGTGTATATAAACCACATTTACTTGATCCTTTCATTCACTGATGGACACTTAGATTGTTTCCATTCTTTGGATATTGTTAAAATTCAGCAATGAACAGAAGAGAGCACATATATTTTCTAGATCTGAATTTCCTTCATTTGGGTATATACCCAGAAGTGAGATTGCTAGATCATAAAGTAGTTTTGTTTTTAACTTGCTGAGGGATCTCTTGCTGTTTTTCATTCTGAATGTTCCAGTTTACAGTGCCACCAACAGTGTACAAAGGTTCCCTTTTTTTACATCCTTGTCAGCACGTTATCTCTTGCTTTTTTGATAATAGACATTCTGATAGGTATGAGGTAATAGCTCATTGTGGTTTTGATTTGCATTTTCCTGATAATTTGTGGTATGGAGCACCTTTTTGTATATCTGCCAGCAATTTCTATGTCTTCCCTGGAAAATATGTGTCAGGTCCTTTGCCAATTTTTAAATTGGACTGGGTTAATTTTAATTTTTTTTCTATTGAGTTGTATAAGTTCTTTATATGTTGTGGGTATTAATCCCTTATCACATATTTGTAGCTTGCAAATATTTTCTCCCACTCAATAGGTTGTCTTTTTATTTTATTGGTGGTTTTCTTTGCTGTGCAGAAGGTTTTTAGTTTGATGCAGTCCCACCTGTTTATTTTTGTGTATGCTGCTTTTACTTTTGGTGTCAAATACAAAAAATCATTGCCAAGACCAATGTTAAGATTTTATGTTTTCTTGGAGTTTTATGGTTTCATCTCTGACATTCAAGTCTTTTATCTATTTTGAGTAGCCTTTTTGTGTGGTGTGATACAGTGGTCCAGTTTCACTCTTTTACATGTGGCTGTTCAGTTTTCCGAGCACCACTTCTTGAAGAAGAGACTATTCTTTCCCCATTGCATATTCTCGGCTCATTTGTCAAAAAATAATTGAATGTATCTGATTGCGATTATTTCTGGTATTTCTGTGCTCTCTATTTTATTGACCTGTGTATCTTTTTTTTTTTTTTTTTTGCCGGTACTGTTTTGATTGCTCTAACTTTGTAATATAGTTTGACATCAGAAAATGTGATGTCTCTAGCTTTGTTCTTCTAAGATTGCTTTGGTTATTTGGATTCTTTTATAGTTCCACGTAAATTTTAGGATTATTTTCTACTTAATGTGAAAAGTGCCAGTGAGATTTTGATTGGGATTGCATTGAATATGTATATTACTTTGGGTAGTGTGAATATTTCAAAATAGTATTTCTTCTGATCAAAGAACATGAGGTATATTACCATATATTTGTATTTTATTTAGTTCTTTCATCAATGTCTTATAGTTTTCTGATCTTTTACCTCCTTAGTTAAATTTATTCCTGAATATTTTATTTTTTTTGTCCTCTTATAAGTGAATTGTTTTCTTAATTTCTATTTTTGATAGTTCATTATTAATGTATAGAAACACTATTGATTTTTTTTACATTGATTCTGTATCCTGCAACTTTACTGAATTTGTTTTTTCTAACAGTTGTGTGTGTGTAGTCTATAGGGTTTCTTTATATAATGTCATGTCATCCACAGAGTTTTACTTCTTTCCTCTGATTTGGATGACTTTTATTTCTTTGTCTTGCCCATTTGCTCTGAGTAGGACTTCTACTACCTTGTTTAACAAAAGTGGCAAGAGTGGGCATCCTTTTCTTGTTCCTGATCTTGAGGAAAAACTTTAAGCTTTTCATCATTCAGTAGGATGCTAGATGTGGGTTTGGTGTATATGGCATTTATTATGTTGAGGTAAGTTCTTTCTATACTGAGTTTTTGTTTGTTTTTCATCATGAAAGGATGTTAATTTTTGTTAAATGCCTTTTCCATGTCTATTGAGAAGATCATATGGTTTTATTCTTCATTTTGTTATCGTAGTGTATTCTCTTGATTGATTTATATCCTAGGAACAAATCCTGCTTGATCATGGTCTATGATCCTTTTAATGTAGTTTTTTTTTTTTAAGATTTTATTTATCCACTTGAGAGGGTGGGAAGGAGCATAGGGAGAGGGACAAGGAGACTTGCTTGAGTGTAGAGCCTAATATAGAGCTTGATTCCAGGACCCCAAGATCGTGACCTGAGCTGAAACCAAGAGTTAGACCTTTAACCAACAGCCACCCACGTGCCCCGCTTAATGTATTGTTGAATTTAATTTGTTAATATTTTGTTGAGGATTTTTACATCTTGTTCATCAGAGATTTTGGCCTGTAATTTTCTTTTCATGTAGTGCCCTTGTCTTGCTTTTGTACAAGGATAATGCTGGCCTTGTGAAATAAGTTTGGAAGTGCTTTCTTTTCTTCTATATTTTGAAAGAGTTTGAGAAGGATTGGTATTATTCCTTCCTTATGTGTTGGTAGAATTCACCAGTGAAGCCATCTGATCCTGGACTTTGTTTTTTGGGGAGGTTTTGATTGCTGATTCAATTTTCTTTTTAATAAGTGGTCTCTTTGGATTTTCTATTACTTCATGATTCAGTTTGGGTATGTTGTACCCTTCTAGGAACGTTTCCATTTCTTCTAGGTTATCTGTTTGGCATATAATTTATTGGCATACAGTTGTTCATAGTAAATTCTTATAATCTGTACTATTTTTAAGTTATCACTTGAAATGTCTCTTCTTTCTTATTTTATTTATTTGAGCCTTCTCTTTTTTTTTTCTTAGTGACAAATTTGCCAATATTGTATTCACTACAAAGGGTCTGAAATGATAACCCTAATTCTTGGCTGTCATTGCCTATTTTGATGTGAATTTGTGGAACAATAGCTTCCACCTGTTTTATCTCTATCTGTTGCCTCAAGTCTGGCGCCCCTCACTTTACCATTCTCTCCTAGGTTGTTAGCAGTTCAAAGAGTGATGGTATCACTTGCTTGGACTAAATAAATGGCCTGGGGTCCTTTGATGATAGCCTTACAATTCTCCAGACCTGTGACTTTGAATAAATCAAGAAACTGGGAGTTATGGTTCATAGAGTGTAAGTCCATCCAGCATCTGAGCATCAGCATCTGAATTCTCCCTCTTCTTTGAATTCTTGATTTAAAGCAATAAAAGTCAATAAAAGATAATATCTTAATCTACTATAATCTGCAATCCATTTCTGTGAACACATATAATATTTATATTATAAAGGAATCTTTTTTAGGGGCTCCTGGGTGGTTAAGTCACTTAAGCATCTGATTCTTGATTTCGGCTCAAGTCTTGGTCTCTGGGTTATGAGATCAAGCCCAGTGTTGGGCTCCTCACTCAGTGGGAAGACTGCTTGAGATTCTCTTTCTCCCCTGTCCCTCCTCCCACTCCCACATTCCCTCTATCTTTCTAAAATAAGCAAAAAAAACTTAAAAAAATTAAGAAATATATGTTTTTAAATAGTCATAAATATCTTACTTAAAATATTTAACTTTAAGAAATCCATCAGAATGGTCTGAATGGATATGCAGTTGATCACATATTCATATTTGAACCCAATATTTTAGTGTCCTAGCCATGAACTAAAATAATTGCCCCTTTGGCGTTTCTTCTTGGATGTTCCATAGGTATTTCACATCCCTAAGTATGAAAGTGACTTGATCACTGGGTTATAGTAGCGTTGTGTGTCATCTAGATTTCTATCTCTTACATATACCTTACTATCCAATATCATATCCAATAAATCACTAACTTTAAATGATTTCTTCTTGATGGTTTTTGAATGTTCTCTCACCATTTGCCACTTCAGGCTCTTCAATTTCCATTTTCATTGACTTGGTTCAATTCTTACTTGTATTACTTCAATAAGCTTCAATTTGGCCTCCTTATCACCAGTATGATCTGTTTTTCAGTGGGATCTGTGTAATAGTTGACAAGATGATATGCTGGGGGAGACTGGATGTTCATGGATATTTTATTTATTTTACTTACACTTATCCTGGCTTAAAGACAAATATTTTGTCAATAATTCCTCTAATCATATACATATATTTGTTTGTATACACATACATGGGGTGTATGGACTATATTAGTAAAAATGTTAACTTGTTAAATTTTGGTGTATTTGGTATTAAATAAACATTTTATTTTGGATCCTGCACAAATGCATAAATGACTGAAGCCATAATTTTAAGGTAAAAGAAAAAAATGACTAAAATGATTCTACATGGTATTTGGACATAATTTTATAATTTTAGTTTCAGTAAACATTGTTATTTAAAATAGTGTATCAGTAGGGATGCCTGGCTGGCTCAGTTAGTAGAACATGCAACTTGATCTCGGGGTTTTCCAGTTCAAGACCCAAGTTGGATGTAGAAAGTACTAAAAATAAAATCTTAAAAAATTTATATAAGTAATTTCACATATTTATGCCATGAGTCTGCAATATAGGAAGGATGAAATTTAGGAGGGGTGCCT
This sequence comes from Spilogale gracilis, assembly GCA_004023965.1. Taxonomy (NCBI): domain Eukaryota; kingdom Metazoa; phylum Chordata; class Mammalia; order Carnivora; family Mephitidae; genus Spilogale; species Spilogale gracilis. The sequence goes on along the minus strand of PITA01011223.1, from coordinate 49,547 downwards.
GGGTGGCTCAATCAGTGTCTGGCTCTTAGTTTTGGCTCATGTCCTGATCTTGGGGTTGTGGGATCAAGCTTCATATCTGGCTACACACTCAGTGTGGAGTCTCCTTGGGATTCTCTTTCTCTCCCACCCCCTCTGCCCCTCTCCCTGCTTTTGCTCTCCTTCTCTAAAATAAATAAATGAAATATTAAAAAATTTTATTAATAACACCCATTTCTCAAGAAAATTTTCATCTAATAGAACTTTGAAATCTTAAAAATTTCTTTGATTTAGGGATTGCCTTTTAAAATATTTTTTTGAATGGAGTGTATAGGGGTGCCTGGGTGGATCGTTCATTAATGTCTGCCTTCAGCTTGGGTCATGGTCCTGGAATCCTGGCATAAAACTCCAGAAAGTTTTATGCCAGGAGGAAGCCTGCTTCTCCCTCTCTCACACCCCCTACTTGTGTTCCCTCTCTAGCTGTGTTTCTCTCTATCGAATAAATAAATAAAATCTTTAAAAAAAATGAATGGGGGTATTTAACCTTTGTACAGTCATTCAGGAAATACAGAATTTATATGCAGGATTCTAAGTAGAATAATCTTTCTACTATAATACTGCTTCTTATATGAAAAAAATTACATAGTGATTTCTCTGTGCCAGATAACTTCTATATACCCCTCTAGTTGTTCTGTTTTCTACCCATCAGCATCCTGCTTTTTGCCTTGGTGAGGACTGGTGGTGGTGACCCGTTGGCTCTGCTCTCTTCTGGCTTCCAAATGGATTTGGCTACTGGGAGTCCCATCAGGAGATGGGAAACAGTGAGAGTGAGGTTAGGGCATTTATTTAACTGGTTTCTCTTTGTGAGATTTCTAATCGAAGATTACTACTCCTCCCTTTTTTTTTTTTTTAAAGATTTTATTTATTGGGGCGCCTGGGTGGCTCAGTTGGTTAAGCGACTGCCTTCGGCTCAGGTCATGATCCGAGATCTGGGATCGAGCCCCACATTGGGCTCCCTGCTTGGTGGGAAGCCTGCTTCTCCCTCTCTCACTCCCCCTGCTTGTGTTTCCTCTCTTGCTGTGTTTCTCTCTGTCAAATAAATAAATAAAATCTTTTTTTTTTTAAAGATTTTATTTATTTATTTGACAGAGAGAAACACAGCGAGAGAGGGAACACAAGCAGGGGGACTGAGAGAGGGACTGAGATGTGGGGCTCCATCCTGGGTCTCCAAGATCATGACCTGAGCCAAAAGCAAACACTTAACCGACTGAGCCATCCAGGTGCCCCTACTGCTCCTTTCAAGTTTGATTTCTCCATATCACTCTCTCCTTCTGGGTTCTAATAAACGCTTCTTTCTCTCATCTTGTTGAGGCTCAGGGTTGTAAAAACTCTGTGTTACTAACACAGGTTCTTGTACTATTTCTCTTTAAGTTCCCCTCCACTCACTCACTTCTTCATTAAACAACAAAAAAAAGGTCCTTTGCAAATCATCATTAAATTATCCTAAATTAAGTGTACTATCTCTTTTGTTGTTGTTGTTGAGATTTTATGGAAAAAGCTAATGTGTTTTTTTGAAACCTTCAGACCCAAAGAAATTTATTACCTAATACATGATTGTTTTAGTTCTTAGTTATTGGTTTGATAAGAAATCACTTTTGATGATAGACTAAAATCTCAATAGCTTATACTAACTTGTGTTAAAAGAAAGCAATAAACAAGAATGACTATTGGGCATCTCAGGAACTACAGTTCTATAGCAGAAACAGAAATCTCCACATTCATTTTTTTCTTCTCCATTTCCCAGAGTTCTTTCGATGGGGCCATACAAGCCAATGAAATTTTTCAGGAAAAGTCCATGCACGATTCTCTGTTTTTCTTCTTCTGGCACCTGAAGGAGTTTTGCGATTCAACTGATGCACTACAACATGGGGGAAAGTCTGTCATTGTGGGTCTCAGAGGGATGGTGTCGAGCATAGCTTTCTTGCTGACCTATGTGGAGAAATGTAGGTTGAGTGGGAAATAAATAAAAATAAATACTGAGATCAAAAAAAAGATTTATCTATTTATTTATTTGAAAGAGAGAGTGAGAAAGAGCAAGCAGGGGGCTGGGGGTGGGGAGGGAAGAGAGAGAAAAAGAGAAAGAATCTCTAGCAGACTCCCTGTTGAAAAAGGAGCCTGATGTGAGGTTCAGATTCAGCACTGGGAGATCATGACAGGAGCTGAAATTAAGAGTCGGACGCTTAACTGAGTGAGCCACCGGGACACCCCAAGTTACTGACATTTTATGGTTATTATTCCCATAGCACAGTATATCCTTTTCTAATACAAGGACTGTAAAAACCCTTGAAAACCCTTTCCTCCAACGTTTCTTTTCTCCAGGCTTTTCCACAACAGTAAGTAGCATCATATCATGTTAATAAAGGAGTTTTTTGATTCTTGTCTTTTAAAATTAAAAAAAAATTCATTTTATTTATTTTCTTACTTTGAGGTTATTTTATTTTATTTGTTTAAAAATTTTATTTAGTTATTTGACAGAGAGAAACACAGCTAAAGAGGGAACACAAGCAGGGAGAGTGAGAGAGGGAGAAGCAGGCTTCCTGCTGAGCAGGGAGCCGGATGCAGGGCTCGATCCTGGGACTCTGGGATCAGGACTTGAGCCGAAGACAGATGCTTAACTGAGCCACCCAGGCACCCCAATTTTACTATTTTTTTTTTCATTTTAATTCTGGAAGAGTTAGCATGCAGTGTTATTATTAGTTTCAGGTGTACTATATAGTGATTCAGCAATGCCATACATCACTCAGTGCTCATCACAAATGCACTCCTAATCCTCATCACCTATTTTACCCATTCTCCCACTTACCTCTTCTCTGGTAACTATCAGGTTGTTCTCTATATTTGAGTCTTCTGTTTCTTGGTTTGTCTCTGTCTGTCTTTTTTTCCTTGCTTATTTTTGTTTCTTAAATTCCACATGAGTAAAATCATGTGGTATTTGTCTCTCTCTTATTTCATTTAGCATAATACTCTCTAGCTCCTTGTTATTGCAGATAGCAAGATTTCATTCTTTTTTTATGGCTGACTAATAGTCCTTCATATAATACCACCTTTTCTTTATCCACTTATCTATCAGTGGACACTTGGGTTGCTTCCATATCTTGGCTATCATAAATAATGCTGCAATAAAAATAGGGGTGTGCGATCCATAGTCTTTTTTTGTACTTTTTTGGGTAAACATCCAGTAATATGATTACTGAATTGTAGGCATAGTTCTATTTTTAACTTTTTGAGGAACCTCCATACTGTTTTCCACAGTGACTGTGCCAGTTTGCATTCCCACCAACAGTGCAAGACGGTTCCTTTTTCCCCACATACTCATCAGCACTTACTGTTTCATGTGGTCTTGATCTTAGCTTTTCTCATAGGTGTGAGATGATATCTCATTGTAGTTTTGATTTGCATTTCCCTAATAATGAGTGATGTTAAACATCTTTCCATGTATCTGCCATCTGCATGTCTTCTTTGAAAATCTGTTCATGTCTTCTGGTTATTTTTAAATTGGAATTTTTTTGGGTGTTGAGTCTTATAAATTCTTTATATATTTTGGATACTTATCCTGTATCAGATATGTCATTTGTGAATATCTTCTCCCATCTCATATGTTGCCTTTTAGTTTTGTTGATTGTTTCCTTTGTATGCAGAAGCTTTTTATTTTGATGTAGTCTTAATAATTATTTTTGCTTTTATTTTCCTTGCCTCAGGAGAAATATCCATAGAAATTTATTCCTCTTTCTTTCTTTCTTTTTTTTTTTTTTAAGTAGGTTTCATGCCCAGCGTGGAGCCCAATGCAGGGCTTGAACTCACAACTTTGAGATCAAGTCCTAAGCTGTGATCAAGAGGCAGGTGCTTAAACAACTGAGCCACTCACTTGCCCAAATTCCTTTATGTCACCTCTAGGCACAGTCCATTGGTAAGTCCTGTGTGCTCTGCCACCAAAATAATCCCTAACCTATTTCTAATGATCTGTTCAGTCCTACACTTGGCTAGTGTCCTACGCTTGACTAGTGTGCCATCATTGTTCTCCTGGGTTGCTACAATAACTGTAACTGGTTATGCTGTTTTAGCGTATATACCACAATAATTTTATATCCACATGACAAGCTAAAAGATCTTTTAAAAGTATAAGTTGGATATTTTTTTCTTGCTTAAAACCATTTATGGTTTCCTATTGTGCTTAGAAATACCTGCCCAATCTAAAGCAGCACCAGCCCATGCAGACCAGTCACTCCCATAGTGTCCCTTTAGTTTGTTCATAGCACCAAATGCTAACTACAATTGTTTTTAATGTATTTGTTAACTGGTTTGTCTTCTGCCATCTAGGATAATTTAAGTTTCATTACAGCAAATAGTTTTTCTGCTTGGGTCATTTTGATATTCCCAATAACTCAAACAGTCCTTGGCACAGAGTTAGAATTCAGTAAATATTTGTAGAAAACATCATAAATTATAAAGGAAAATGCTCTAGGGCATGTTTGCTAACCGTCATGCTCTATTTCTGTTTTTCTTTTATTTTCTGTTTCTACTTTTCTTTCAAATTTATAACTAGAAACTTAGAATGTACCACAGTCTGACTCCAGGCCCTAGGAAAGATTTAATTCAACATCATATTAACCAGAAAGAGAGAATAAATGAGATGAAAATATTTTGTTGTATCATTTTTCCGGAAAAACTTATGAGAATATAGAGTCACCACATGAAGCTATTTTTGTGTCAATTAATGTTGCAAAAATGAAAGTTTCTGTTATAGTCTGTGGATATTCTCAAAGTGGCCAAACAACTCAGAATTTATTACGGATTGTGTTCTACATAGTCAACTTAAATACCCACACTATCTTTGAAACAAGTTTGCTGCTGTGGGGACAGTTTTATAGGGTTTTTTATGATGGGGCTAAAAGCTAGGGTGTGGAATCGTTGTGGTAGTGCTGAGGCATAGTGGAAATCCTGTAAACACTGTATTTTAGGTCTTCCAAGCATACTGGCTCACTTTTATCCAAGGCATAAATCAAATAATTTCCCAGAATGCCAGTCATTTACTAAAGAACTTCTTTATTTAGTTAAGAATTATTCAGGTACCTAACAGGATAGACTGTTAAACTGGATACACCTTTGTGGACAATTTATATAATAGTTTCATTTCATTTCATTTCATTTCAATGTAGTTTTTCCAATATATATTCTTCCTTGTGTCATCCATGCTAGATATAATTAAAGAATTATTCTCATTAAGCACCTGAAAATAAAGTGGTTCCCTCTCAGAGTTCTCTGTTGGGATGTGAAATATGATTATTTTACTTTCTAAGCCTTAACACAATAGGTGCTTTCTGGCTTTCCTTGTTAAATGCTGCATATGCCATATGTTGGGTATACTTTAAGGATAGATGTTGCTCATTGGGTCCAATTACACATGCTCTATTTCCAATAAAATACAAAAACAGCTATTTATCCTGAGGATGATTCAGTAGGGAAAGAAATGCCTTAGAATGTAAGAATATTGTTATTATTGAACAAATCCACATTTACAAGCTCTCTTAAGGTTCCCTAGTTTAAATGGCTTGTTTTATGTTACGGATTAAAACTAAGTAGTGGAAAAAAAATAAAACTAAATAGTGTTCTTTCCATACCCCTTATCAAAAAGATAAATAGAATCATTAGGATTTAGTCACTCATAATAATTAATTTAGTAACTAATTAGGTATAATGTTTTATGGACCTTGCCATAAGATGCTAACAATTTAGAAAGAAAGCAGATAAATTACACACCCCCACACATGCATACACACCCACACACCCTCTACTGTATTTGAATTATACAAATGTTACAGAGATAGCTTAAAGGAATAATAGTCACCAAACCATATGTAGCATTTGTAGGTTAAGTCCCTTAAACTTTGTCCTACTCTCACAAAATGAAAGGGGTCATACTTGACATTGGTTATGAGTTTACTTTACAAATGAAATTTTCAGATAAATTACTCTGAATAATCTTCTAACACCTTGTTTCAGTGGGTAGCTGTATACTTATTTGAATTTTCTTTTCCTAGAGAGAAATAAATGGCAAATATTTTATAAGAAAAATAGGATAAATGAAAACATTTTCCTAAAATTTCCATTATTTGAAAAGACATATCCCAGACTAGTATAATATTAAAATCTCACTTGCTTAGAACATTAAAATTTTTGAGAACTGTGGTATCTTTAATTTCTAGTCACTTCCATCACCAACATTATTTATAGTTACTTAGTAAAAATTTAATTTGGTAATATTTAGAATGTGGATATTAATATGAGATTATCATATTTGATTAAGCCATTAAGTCCAAGTTTCTTATGAGCAATATCTATTCTTTATAGGGCTTACTGCATCATAATTTTCACCTTGGAAAAAGAAGGAAAGACAAAATGTGTTTCTCTTTAAAGTGGAAGCCATAAATTATAAAAGGAAATGTTGCAATTGGAGGTTAAAAAGAATTTTTGCTATAAAATACTAGTAGATCTAGCTACAGTGAGGTTCTGGGCAATTGAGAAGTCATTAAAATGCCTTCATGACTGGAAATTCTTTACTAAATATAGAAACATTCTTTTTCAAATTTTTATTTAAATTCTAGTTAGTTAACATGTAGTGTAATATAAATTTCAGGAGTAGAATTTAGTGATTCATCACATACATGTAACACCTGGTGTTCATTATAACAAGTGCACTCCTTGATACTCAGCACCCGTTTAACCCATTCCCCACCTGCCTCCCTCCATCAACCCTCAGTTTGTTCTCTATCATTAAGAGTCTCTTTTATGATTTGCTTCCGTCTCTTTTTTTTTTCTCCCTTCCCTTCCCTTCTCATATGTTTTTCTGTTTTGTTTCTTAAATTCTACATGGGAGTGGAATCATAGGTATGTCTCTGATTTATTTCGCTTAGCATAACACATTCTAGCTCCATCCACATTGGTACAAATGGCAAGATTTCATTCTTTTTCAAGGCTAACTAATATCCATTGTGTGTGTGTGTGTGTGTGTGTGTGTGTGTGTGTGCGTGCGTGTATGCCACTTCTTTATCCATTCAACAGTCAGTGGACAAGTGGACATTTGGGTTCTTTACATAGTTTGGCTATTGTTGATAATGTTGCTATAAACACTGGGGTGCATGTGCACCTTTGAATCTGTGTTTTTTTTATCCTTTGGATTAAAAACCTAGTAGTGCAATTGCTGGGTCATAGGGTTCTTCTATTTTACCTTTTTTTTTTTAAAGAAAGAGAGAGAGAGCATGAGTGAGCAGGTGTCGGGGGCCAGGCAGAGAAAGAGAGACTCTCAAGTAGGCTTTATGCCTAGCATACAGTCCAACACAGGGCTTGTTCTTACGACTGTGAAACTATGACCTGAGCCGAAATCAAGAGTTGGACATTTAGCTGACTGAGCCACCCAAGTTACCCCTGTTTTTAACTTTTTGGGGGAACATCCTTGCTGTTTTTCATCAATAGTGTGAGAGGGTTCCTGTTTCTCCACAATTGTACCAACATCTGTTGTTTCCTGTGCTGTTAATTTTAGCCATTCTGACAGGCATGAGGTGATATCGCATCATGATTTTGTTTTGTATTTCCCAGATGATGAGTGATCTTGAGAGCATCTTTTAATGTGTCAGTTAGCCACCTGGATTTGTTCTTTGAAAAAATGTCTATTTATGTGTTCTGCCCATTTCTTTTAAAAAAAATTAAAGAAAGATTTATTAGAGAGAGATAGTGTGTGTGTGGGGAGGGAGAGAGAGAGAGAGAAAGAGAGAGAGCTTGTGTGTGTGTGTGTGTGTGTGTGTGTGTGTGTGCGCGCGCGCGCGCGTGCGTGTGGAGGGGCAGAGGGAGAGAGAGAATCCCAAACAGACTCCCCGCTAAGTGCAGAGTCCAACATGGGCATGATCTCATGACCCCACGATCATAATCTGAGCCCAAATCAGGAGTCAGACACTCAAATGAATGAGCCACCCAGGTATCCCTCTTCTGACCATTTCTTAACTAGATTATTTGTTTTTTGGGTGTTTTGAGTTTGATAAGTTCTTTATAGATTTTGGATACTAACCCTTTATCAGGTATGTCTTTTGCAAATATCTTCTCTTGTTCCATAGGCTGCCTTTTGTTTTCTTGGTTGTTTCCTTCACTGTACGGAAGCTTTGTATCTTGGTGAAGTCCCAGTAGTTCATTTTGCTTTTGTTCTCTTGCCTGTGGTGACATGTCTGGTAAGAAATTACTATAGCTGAGGTCAAAGAAGTTGTTTCCTGCGTTCTCTAGGATTTTGGTGGTTTCTTGTCTCACATTTAGTTCTTTCATCCATTTTGAGTTTATTTTTCTGTATGGTATAAGAAAGTGTTCCAGTTACATTCTTCTACATGTTGCTGTCCAGTTTTCCCAAGACCATTTGTTGAAGAGATTGTCTTTTTTCCACTGGATATTCTTTCCTGCTTTGTTGAAGATTAGTTGACCATAGAGTTGGGGGTCCATTTCAGGGTTTTCTGTTCTGTTCCATTGATCTGTGTGTCTGTTTTTGTGCTGTCTTGATGACTACAGCTTTTTAATAATTTGAAGTCCAGAAATGTGATGTCTTCAGCTTTGCTTTACTTTTTCAGGATTGCTTTGGGCTATTTGGGGTGATTTGTGGTTCCATCCATATTAATGATTGTTTGTTCTAGCTCTGGGAAAAGTGCTGGTGGTATTTTGGTAGGGATTGCATTGAATGTGTGGATTTCTTTGGGTAGTGTAGACATTTTAACAATGTTCTTCTAATCCATAAGCATAGAATGTTTTTCTATTTCTTTGTGTCCACTTCAGTCTCTTTCATAAGTATTCTCTTGTTTTCAGAGTACACATTTTTTACCTCTTTGGTTTTTTCCAGGTATCTTATGGTTTTGGTGCAGTTGTATATGGGATTGATTCCTTGATTTCTTTTTCTGCTCTAGAAGCACATTTTATAAACAGCCTGCTGGTTATTTCTGTTTGAATATCTGTGTTAGCACCTCAGAGTCAGTGTCTTCAAAATTCTATATGAAACTGTGCATAGTGGGTGCTCACAAATATTTAAAGAATAAACAAATAAATGAATGTGTCATCTTTAGATCTTCTCTTGAGTTTCTTATTGTGCAATTGCTTTTAGTCTCAAAATCTTAATCATTTCCTCCTTTCTCTTACATCTTTAATCAGTTTAATAGGCCTGCCAACATTACTTATACTGTTTCTCATAAGTCTGCTTCATTTACTCAGTGAATATTTGCTTGAGTGTGTACTATTTGCCACAAAGAAGAACAATATGGTTCATGCCACCATGGAGCTTGTTTTGTTTGTTTTTTTGTTTTTGAGGGAAGTTTCATGTCAGTTCTCTTGAGACTAATCGAGACCTATATTTCCTCTCCTCTGGACTATTGTAATGCACTAGCTCATCTCTTGGCATCTAGTATCTCTCCACTCCATTTTATTGGATTAATCTTAAAAGCATAACACTTATTATCTGTTTGTATAATACCTTAAGCAACTACCCTTGTCATCAGATAATGTGGAAATCCTTTAGTCTGTGGTACTATAGCCTGGCCCACCCAGCTGTGTTCATGAACTTTTCTCTTGTACTGTATTTTGCAGAAAAACTAGTCTTCTCACTAGTCCTCCAACATTTTACCACTTCTGTACCACTTATTCTGTTCTTTCCCAGGAATGTTCTTTTCTCCTGTGTCTGCTTATTAAAATTCTACCCATCTTTCAAGGTCAGTTCTGCCACTCTTTTTTGATTCCTTCAAATAGAGATATTTTTCCTCTTTTTGAACACCCATGGGAATTTCATTGTGCCTCTTATTGCACACCTACCAGTTTTAAACTTTGTTGTAGTTTTGGTGTTTATGTCTTACCTTCTTTAGGAAATCCTATACAGAGTACATAGCATCATTTTTCAGAGCAACTAGCACAGTATCTTGCATACAAGCTGAATAAATGAAGGATGACCTGGCTAATGAATTGACCGTGTTGAACATGTTAGGGAGACGTATGATGTAATCTGAAGTAATATAATTGTATCTTAACCACGAGTTTTGATTGAGTCATTTGAATTTACATAAATGCCATCAAATTTATTTCATAAAAATTATATTTAACAAGGCAGAAGTTCTTGGCAAGTGACTGAATTGTGGGCAAGTCCTTCAGTTTCTTTGTGCACCGAGGTAATATATTAATACTTTTTCATGCTTACTAAAGACCAACTAAACTAAAATAAATGTTGTAATTTAATGTCAAATCGGAGGGTCAAATTGGAATATTTTCTTCTGATGGGGAATTCCCTCGCGGACATTTAGCTATTTGTAAACACACCTCCAAACTTATAGTACTCATAGTTGTTCAGGGTGAAAATGTCTCCTGGTGGTTTGGTATTTCAAAAGCTTCTCTCAAATCTGCCCTTTCCTTCTTTCTAGTTATACTTAATTTGACAACCTCAATCTAGGTAGCAAATACTATAAATGCTTCGACAAAAAGCATGTAAGTGGATCATGTTGAGGAATGTGGAATCAGATAGTCTCCAGGCTTGTCCAGACTTCATATGATTTGGAGGGGGTGTGGATCATGTTGTGTCTAGTTGTGGAAAAGATCTGGAACAAGGAAAGTACTGCAGAGGAAAAACAAACTGCTAAGCAGGTCTATCCCTGGGAGCAGGTGTAGTGTATGCCTTGGGACATAACTATAATTGTAATTGCTTTCCCATAAAACTTGATTGATTCCATCAGTTGGTTGACTCTTCCCTGTGGGAATACACATATGACTTTTATAACATGTGTTTATAACAAATGATTCATTTTGCCTTTTTAAACTGTTTGGCTTAACATAACTATTCCATACAGTGAGGGATACCACAATGCTTGATGAGATATATTTCTTATTACATGTTGTAAGTTTAATAACAATTCATTTCATAGAATGATCCCTTCGTTCCCCTAGAAACAATGCTGAAACTAATGCTTATGTCATTGCCAGAATGCTTTCCTGCCCCTTGAGACTGAATAACTCGTTTCTGTGAATTTGCTTCCACACACCAAGGGAGAGAATGATTGAAGCTAACTCCTCAAACAGACTTCTGCCCAGATGCACACTATGTGATGCCAAAGCCACACAGTCATCCCATGGGTAAGCACATTTGTATCAAAACAATCACACTGCTCTCATACCTTATTAATTTATTCATTGCCATGTTCCCTTATCAAGGAAACCAAAGGGAGCATTAAAAAAAGAAGCAAATGTATTGAAATCTTGAAAAAGCAGGCCCTTGTGCTTATTTCTAAAAATGAGTTGGTTGAATGAATGGTTGTTTCAAGAAATACTTTTCATCTGGAAAAATGACTAGAAAGCTTCTACACTGAGGGAATCCTGGAGAATATGAAAATCTCTGAAGCTAGTTTTTGGGCTTCTACAAGGCAAGGAACTATTCCTGAGCTGTTTGGTTTAGATACTCCCAAGAACCCACTTTGGTAGAGATGCTTCAGGTATTCTAATAGCTGGGAGGTTAGAGCCCATAACACTTCTGAATGCTATTTCTAGATGTTTCAAATTGCTCCCCGGATGGGATTAGGTGAAGAATAATGGAATGTTCCACTAACTCTTAAGTTTTAAGTAGCTTTAAACAGTTTTTTATGGCTAAAGATATAGGTAGATCTAATTCCAGAGAAATAAAGTTCAAAAGATCTAGAATTGGGAGAAAAATCCATATAGGATCATTGATGAAATATAAGATTCTTTTTCAGTTTTTGTTGGTTGGCTAGGTAAACGTTTTTAAGGACAAAACTGGTAAATAATTTTGTTTTCAGTGCTTCCTTTTTCTGTAATAGCTGCAGAGTGCTGTTTTGAAAAAGGGGTGAGGAGTGCATTGACCAATTAGTGATGTCTGTCACAGGCAAGGCAAAGAGGACTAGGAATGCTTCATATTTAATAACGTGGTATGTGTCTTTTAAATGTCCTATTATTATTTATAATGAAGCTAGAATTATGATTCACAATGGCTCTGTTCTTTAATTTCATGCAGTACCCATAGGGAAATGTTGAAAAGACATCCAAAATCTTTGTTCAGCCCAATGAAAATCTTTGATCAGTCCATAGCTAATCAGTAAGTCAACAACTAGGATGAAATAATGGAAGTCCTACATTCTTTATCATTTATGCAGCCAACTTGGTGGACCCATAAAGAATGTAGATGTGTATTTTTCAAAGTAATAATCTATTCCAAGGCAACATTTAAGAATCTTTCTACAACATAGAAAGTAGTAATGCATTAGGTAATTTCTAATTTTAAATTCCTAATGTCTATAATCATGAATAAATTATATAGAACATGCAGAATACATTTCTCTCTTCATGCCTGTCTCAAACTTGAATTTAAGATAAATATATGTCTCCATCAAGTTGGAGTCATCAAAAGAGACAATTTAAATGGCAGTAAGAAGTTGGAGAGGAGGGGAAAAAATCGCTACATGGATGAACACACTAGCTTATAGGATAATTACACTCAGTAATTTCAAATTATCAAATTGAATTTCTTATATTCAGAGAAAAAATGTTGAAATGTGCATTTATGCAAGTGTTTCATGGTCAGGTCCAGAAATTCTGTTAAAAAAATATCTCCATTATGGAGAAATTTTCAGAGAAAAGTATAATAGGTATTTATTTTTGTCTTACTCATCAGTATTCCTTTTCCTATTAATGCACCCTGGCTTTTCAAAGGGGAACCGCTCTACTCATACTCTCAGTCCATGTAGTTCAGGTCTGGGTATATGACCAAGCCCCAAGTAATCAGAGTCACAGAAATTGTCTTAATTTCAGCCTATGAAGAGCAGTCATGGGGCTTCTCTGCAACTACCAGGAAAGGGACAATCTCATTCTGTTGTGGTTTCTAAGTCTAATTTGCTTGTGTCCATCTTATGGGGAGAGAAGGTAACTCAGAAAAAAGAGGAAGTGAGATGGAGACAAGTGCTAATGATATTCTTTGAGTAACTGGCTTGCACAGTTCTTGAGTCAGTTTTATCCTTGTACTTCTCATCTCTGTGTCAATAAATTCCTTTTTACTTAAGCCAGCTTGAGTTGGCTTTCTGTCACTTACAACTAAAAGAGACCTGATTAATAAGCATTCACAACTCTATCATTCTATAAAAGCTTGTTATAGAACTCAGTTGATGATTAATTCAAACTGAGAGTGATCCTAGACTTCCTAGTATTCTTACTGTCATACTCACATATTTGGAGGATGAGGATATAAAATATTTCTACACATACATGACATATTGGTGTTCTTAGAATTGGGACTACCATTTAATATATCTAGACTGACTTTATATATGAAAAGATTATGGTATTTATAATGATTTTTAGTTATGGCTAGAATGATCATGTGAGAGTAGCTGAAAAGACGATTGTGATAGAGATTGGATTTTGGCACTATTATGATGTTATAGCTACAGATTCTGTGGGATCCAAAATCTTCTTTACTGATTATCTAACCTCCCCTCAAGTTTTTAAGAAGTAGGAGCTATGCATAACAAAACTGGCAATCAAAATGCAAGTTTATTGTTATCTGTATCAAGAACTCTTAAATCTGCACTTGTCGGGCCCTCTGGTACTGTCACTGGGGACCAGTCTCAGCAGAGATATGGGTCCCGGACCACGGGATGTCTGGCAGGCGAAATAAAGACACGGACACGGAGATCTGATGCAAGCTGACAGGCTCACACTCTGGCTGTCTAGCTCTGGCTGTCGAGCTCTGGCTCTGGCCCTCTTGCTCTGCTTCTGTCTCTCTTGCTTTCTGCTTCTGTCTCTCTTGCTCTCTGTCTGCTTCTGTCTCTCTGTCTCTCTTTGCTTCTCTGTTTCTATCTCTCTTGCTCTCTCTGCTTTTCTGTTTCTCTCTGCTTCTTGCTTCACAGGCTCCCTGGCTCTTTCTCTGCCTATTGCTCTGCCTTTGTCTCTCTTGACTGTCAAGGGTCCCAGTCTTTTATTATTCCCAAGTAAGGAAGTTGGAGGATGCAGTAGGTTAAAGTGATTCACAGCAGGCAGAATCAAGCCTTTCTAAGAAACCGGGCTTTACCATTAAAAGGGAAGTATCAAAGTGAATAGACTCAGTTTGATAGTTGAGCGGGGAAGAACAAAAGGCAAGTAAAGATGGTGTTGATGACCGCGACATTAGCATAACTCCAGATTTTTGGCGGGGAAAGCCTGGAGGGACTTTCATTCACATTCACAGGTATCTCCACCAAAGTTTCCAATGGCTTGGGCATGGCAGGAGGGTCGGATCACGCACTGTCCCTGACATGGTACGCTCGGTTGGAGCACATGGCTAAAGGCACTCCCTCCATAAATCTAATTGGGTACACTAAAGCATGTCTGCAAGGGAAAAGGAAAAAATGTTCTGGATATTCAGAGATGGACCTTACCTAAGATGGTATGATTGGAGCTTGTAGAGGAGGAGAGATAAGAACTTGAAGTTTGGCACAGAAAATTGAAGTGTGTCACACTCCTGAGTGTTGACTAGAGGATCCAGTTATATCAGCTACCAGAAAATCATGGTGCAATGAGTGTCTAGGCTCTGATTTATCAGATTATGGCTCCACAATCCTTGGAAGGGGCTTCAGTTGGCAATAAAGTGGGCAGAAGTTGGTCTGGGGTAAGAATGGGGAGGGTATGTTTCCCTTTCCAGTATGATATAAAGCCAAAAGTACTTTGTACATTAGATGAAACAAATTAATTGAAGAATAAATTGTTTATGGATCTTTACTAGAGTTTGCTTTCTGGATTTGTTCCAGGAGTTATCCATTACTGATAGCTGTTCACTGTGCTGGACTGCATACTGCTACTATTTCCCAGGGAGATGTCCCTGCTTCTCTTATGCATTAGCTCTCTATGCTTGTGACTATAACACATCATGTTATCACTCAGCAGCTGCTTCGAAAGTCATTTTACCATTCAGTTTTCAAATGCCACCAATATAGCAGTGCTGCAACTAACTCATCAGAGTAGTATCACTAGGAAGCTCTGGGGTACCAAGGGTATTGCATGGTGGTTTGTAATTTAGCCTACTTATATGGATTTCTTAAATCTGGATTGATGTCTTTGTTCTTGGTCATTATTTTTTCAAATATTTCTTCTTCCCCACACTGTTTCTGTCCTTTTTTCCTGAACTTTAACTGCACATAGTTTGAGATCTTTTTTTTTAAATCTCTCACATGTCTCTAACAATATTTCCTAGATTTTTCATTTGTTTTTCTCTCTTTCTGTTCAGAAATTGGTCAGTTTTCCAATTCACCAATCTTGTTTTCTACTGTCTTCAAACCTGTTGTTAACCTACTTATTGAGTTCTTAATAATATCAGATGTGTTTTTTAATTCTAAAATTTCCATATGATTATTTTACAATTTTAATTTTTTTGTGAAGATCTTCACTTTAATATAGTGTCTTCATCTTTTCCTCTTTCCATGAGCCTGTTAACCATAGTTCCTTTAAAAAAGCTCTTGTCTGCTAAACCAGTATCCTAGTCACATGTGTGTCTACTTTTATTGCCTGTTTTCCCCGTGGTTGTTATTCTTATGGTGCCGTCTGTTGCCATGTGTACTGATTTTTATTTAATGTTAAATATTGTTTATAAAAACTATGACTTGTCCAGATGATGATATCTCTTACCAGAGAGTGTTCACTTTTTTTCTGCTGGGCAGACAGAGTACAAGTTGGCCACATCAATCCAGTTGGCAGCTAAGCTGTGCTAAGGCTGAACTTCAGTTATTTATTATATAGTTTTAAAGACAGTAGTCTACCTTTTATTTGATCTTGTTCTGAGGGTATAGTTATACAAGGCTTTGAACTAAGGGCCTGGTATATTCACAGGTAACATTTCCCTTGGTGGGTCCTTAACTCTAATCTGTAGTGTTCAAAGCTTTGAAAGAATCTGGAAAGCAGGAACCCTCTGAAAAGAAGAAACATTCTTCTTTTCACAGGGCTCCTTCAGCCTTGTGTGCCTTCAAAATTTGGCAAATGTCTTGAGGGGATATGGTTGTTTTGAGACATCTTAAGTCTCCAGTTTGTCACCTTAACTCCATGGCACTCTGCCTGAAGCCAAGCCCTCAGCCTTTTGCCTGAGGGCAGAGTTAGCAAGTGCCCATAGGAAAAAAGCTACTTCAGATCATAGCTCACCTTTCTGAGGTTTTCTTTTTAGAATTTTTATTTCCATAGTTTGAGCTGCTTCCTCAGATCTCTGATGATTATAAACATTGTTTTATCTGGCTTTTCTAGGTGTGTGTGTGTGTGTGTGTGTGTGTGTGTGTGTGTGTGAACTTTAGTTTTCCACAAACAACTTTAGCCTACCCAAATTGGAAGTTTTCTTTTTTTTTTTTTTTTAAGATTTATTTATTTATTTGACAGAGAGAGATCACAAATAGGCAGAGAGGCAGGCAGAGAAAGAGGGGGAAGCAGGCTCCCCGCCGAGCAGAGAGCCTGATGTGGGACTCGATCCCAGGACCCTGAGATCATGACCTGAGCTGAAGGCAGAGGCTTAACCCTCTGAGCCACCCAGGCATCCCTCTTGTTTGGTTTTTAACAGTTTCAAAGCAGCCTTATATTTTGATTTAAGTGAAAAAATGCATTCAAATAAAGAAATCACATGAAAACAAGTTTTGTCCTTCATAAGCAAAGTGAACATTTTATAAGTGATTTATAATTATGACTTGGCTGTGATGGCCAGACTGGGGAAAACTGCAATCCAGAGACTGGATACAACAACCAGTAGTAGAAAAGCCTTCATAAAATTTACAAAAATTTTCTAGTGCAGGGAGCACAGGTATGAGGATGTCTCAGCATTTTGGTAGGGAAAAGAATTTAAGGTTAGCTAAAGACATTTGGTAGCAATCCAGGCAGGCTGTTGTGGCAGTAGATGGCAGGGTGGGGTAGTGGGGAAGGGGTAACACAATTATAAGGCCCAGATATAGAAACAGCATTTTAACTTCTAGGATGTTTGAAAGGGAGGGAAGGACCCTAAGCCTTGGGAAAGGAGTACTGGAAAGTAAGAGAGGAATCATCCTTTAAATAAAGGCAAAGCTGTTGCCTGAGAAAAAAGGCAGACTCCCATAGTTGATTCAGCCATGGAAAGGCTGATTTGAACCAGTGATTTTCCTGAAGCTCAGGCTTCTTCTATTTCTGCTAAGTGCCTGATTGACTTCAGGCTAGGTCAGGCCTAAAATCCTCTGTCTAGAATCCCTTCTCTTACCCATTTCTGTCCAACTAACAAAATTATATTTCAAGTTTTTCCTTTTCTTTGGAACCTAAATTGACCCACTTCTCTCATCAACTTTCCCTGATTGAATTGGCTACTCCTTTGTTTCACCACTGAATATAGATTCCTTCAGACTCTTTTCTTATTCTTTATACAGGTCCTGATGATTTATTAATACACAAAGAGTAATAGAAAGTAGAGAGTTGGTTGGATTATCTTAATTACTAGAGATATAAAGCTATGCTAGCTTGATGGATTAATCTCCATACCCAGGATAGACTTGCCGATGAGGCAGTTGTTATCATCCAGGAAGAACTGGGGAGAGATAAGGATATCCAGAAGCAGAGATGTTTTGGTTTAATGCTGGCTGCCTGAAATCACCCATCATTGGGTTTGACCCCTGAGATACAAAATCAGGTGCTTTAGAATCAGCCACTATTCTGGCAAATCATTCTTCGATTTCTTTTTAAAAACTATTAGACCCATCTGAGATTTTCAGTGTTAGACATGATCAAGTGCAGCTGGGTGCAGTTGAAAGCACTGAGCATATTTAGACTAGAGAAGAATTCGATAGATCTAAGAACTGCCTTGAAATATCACGGCCTCTCTCCTTTGGCAGTAGATTTGACAAGAGGCATGATTAGGACTGTTTGAAAGAATTTAAAAAAAACAAGAGATTTTTATCTCATCACAAGTGTAGCAGATGAGTTATAAAAATTTAATTATGTAGAACCACCTATAGAGATGCTGTGTTTTGTTCATGCTTAAACAAATGAAATTGTTTTCCCCTTTTTTCTCCCAAAGTTGTCAAAACCTTCTTTGAAATCAAGATTTTTTTTACTCTCCAGGAAAAATTAACAAGTCAAAGCTCTGGGAAGTGAACAGGGTGATCCCTGTGAGGGATCCAGATTGTGTTTAAAGGGTAGACTTAGAGACACTGTTGGATCTTGGACTATTGGAAAAAGAGGGACTGGTGTACTTTCTACTGGTCTTGGAGCTCCTGTGAATGCGTCGGCTCTGAGATGATAAGACCTCAGGGCTTGTGGCTGGTGAGAAGCAGTGGAGGACTTGGAGCTAAGTGTTTGGGTCTCAGGGAGAAGCTGCCATGGGCAGTTGAGCTGCTAACCCACAATGAATAGTATGACTGGATCTTCTTCACATAGAGCCATGGCCCAAGTAGAGGATAGAGAAGGAATGGCAGCATGACTGAGAGATCATGTTTTATTTTTACTTCAAAATAAATCATGTGTGTGTGTGTGTGTGTGTGTCTGTGTGTGTTTTCCTATGGAATGACTGAAAAGGACTTTTCCGCCAATGCTAGGGAATTTGTTTTAATTTGATTTTCCTGATTTTAGAAATATGATTATTTAGGCCCCCCAATATTCAAAAACCCATCTCAAATGGAATTTTAAAACAATTTTATCAGTCCAAAAATTGAATTGGATGCCTGGGATATTACT
Source organism: Spilogale gracilis (assembly GCA_004023965.1). Taxonomy (NCBI): domain Eukaryota; kingdom Metazoa; phylum Chordata; class Mammalia; order Carnivora; family Mephitidae; genus Spilogale; species Spilogale gracilis. Next base: position 30,806 of record PITA01011223.1, on the reverse strand, counting down.
AAATTTCCTGTTGTTGAATCTAGTTAAAGAAACTAGTTTTCAAGGACATTTTAAAGATAAAATCTTACATCGGTTGGGAGGTTAAAACTTTTTCTTATTCATAGTTGTATCTCTAGTGTTTAGGAAAGTTCCAGGCCCATAGCAAACATGATGTAAATATATGTTGAAAAATGGATAGATGCATTAAAGTGACCCTCAGTATGGATATTAGATGAATATATGGATGGACTAAGCAGTTATTAGAATATAAAATAGAGTATAATTTATATGGATACTCTGTCAAGCACATTATATATTTCTAGGGAGGATTTAAAGAAATCAGTGCTTAAACCTATTTATTTCACTCGCAATAACAGTTCTTATTGATGTTACAAAACTTAATCATATTGTGAGTGCACCCTCAGAGAGGAAGGAGCCTGCTTGGCTGAACTGAGTTGGAACATGGAGCTCCTCTGCTTTTGCCCCTCATCTAGCTCTAATTTGCGGACTATTTGCCTTTTTTGTTCATTTGGCAGAACGCTATAGTCTGGATTTAGTGGTTCTGTTTCTCACTCAGTTATATGTGGGCTTCTCCTCCCCAAGGATAACCACTATGCTAGATAGAACGTCAGGTAGAAACATTTCCTCATTTTGTTTTTTATGTACCCTTTAAAAAAACAGAAACAAAGGCCCAAATATACTAAAAAGATGAACACTTTTCAATCATTGTTCCATTAGAGATAATATTCAGGGATGGTTGATCATGCTGTTAGTGTGTGTTCTTTGTCTGCCTTTATATTTCCAGCTGTTCTATCTACTGACAGAAATGTCATTTGTCTTTATGGTCTTTGCAGCATAATTGCTTTAAGGGGTATTTTATTTAGATTGAACAAGGTATAGAATAGAAAACACTGGTCTGGAAATTCTTACTGGAGTTATGTAACTTGTCTTTCAATTTTTACCAGATAGATCATTCTATCTTATTCTGTCTTAAACATTCTGTGATGTCACCACACATTTGACACATTGTGTTTCTAATTTTAGACAATTTTAAAACAAAATTGGGCATAATATATTTTGAACTAGAAAAGTTTTTCAACACCTAAGCAATTTTTTTACTCTACATATTTAGATTTTGAAACTCTGATTCAAATTTGTATATAGTAGACACTGTACACTGCAACATTACAATATTATTTCTTTTTTTCTAAATTTCATCGTATTTCCTGTCTTGAGTGAATAGCTCTATTTTAGAAAATATTTTGTTTTAACATAAGTGCGCTTTAACATGTATTACCTTTTGCAATTTTCTGAATAATATCAGAAAATGATATTTGCTCCTGTAATTATTAATTTTTTTTTACATTTGGAGTTTGGGCTGGTAAATATAAGGCGTGTATGTTCATATATACTAATGCATATAGCCAGAGAAGAAGATAGCCAGGGGAATATTCTTTTACAAAACAGTTTAGAAAAATTCATCTTCTTACCTTGCTCTGAAATTACTCCAGCAATGTTCTTGAAATTTCATCCAAGTTGGATTGAACATACTCAGTGAAAAAAGTTTACTATATTTTAAGACTCCATTTTCATTTTAGAATGCTCTAATTGTGAGAAAATCTTGCTTTTCCTTACACTGAGTTGAAAACTGCCTCTCTTGAACTTCGATACTTTGTTTTTAATTGTAAAATTTATTTAGATTTCACTTGTTACATGTGCATGTATGTGTCTGTGTTGCTTTACACAAGGTCTTGTGTACCCTTTACCCATCCTCCCCCAATTTTAACATCTTGTGTGAATGTAGTACAGTTGCAAACCCAGGACATTGACATTGGTACAAACCATAGAATTTATTCAGATTTCACTTGTTACATGCGCATGTGTCTGTGTTGCTTTATATAATTTTATCACATATGTAACTTTGTGTAATCGCCACCACAATTAAGATACTTAATCTTTTTTAAAACTTAAACTTGTAATTTTAAGATAAGTGTACATTCATTTGCAGTTGTAAGAAATAATACAAAGATAACCCTTTTACCATTTACCCACATTACTCCAACAGCAACCATACTACAACACCACCATACTGTTATTAATAATCAAAATGCAGAACATTTTCTTTTCTTTCTTTTTTTTAAAAGATTTTATTTATTTGAGAGAAAGAGTGAGAAAGTGAGAGAGAGAGAGAGAGAGAGAGAGAGAGAGAGTGTGCAAGTGGGGGGAGGGGCAGAGGGAGCGGGAGAAGCAGACTTGCAGTCTAGCAGGGAGCCCAGTGCACGGCTCAACCCCAGGATCCCAGGACCACAACTTGAGCCACCCAGATGCCCCCAGAACATTTTCATTAACACAAAGAAATTTCATGGGATCTTTAAAGATTTTTATTTATTTATTTGAGAGAGAGAGGAAGAGTGAGAGAGAGCCTGAGAGGGGAGAAGGTAAGAGGGAGAAGCAGATTCCCCATGGAGCTGGGAGTCTGATCCTGGGGCTTTGGGATCATGACCTGAGCCGAAGGCAGTTGTGAGCCACTCAGGGGTCCCCCCTGCCCCCCTTTTTTTTTTTTAAAGATTTTATTTATTTATTTGACAGAGAGGGACACAGAGAGAGAGAGAGGGGACACAAGCAGGAAGAGAGGGAGAAACCGGCTTCCCACCGAGCAGGGAGCCCAATGTGGGATTCAGTCCAGGACTCTGGGATCATGACCTGAGCTGAAGGCAGACATTTAGTGACTGAACCACCCAGGGGCCCTTATAGGATCTTTTATAACCCATCACCCTCCTGTACCCAACCCCATCCCTGAAACATAACAATCACTTCTCTATTCTCCATTTTTATGGTCTTGTCATTTTCAGGATATTATATAAATAGTATCTTCTGCAATTGGATTTTTTTCACTTGGCATAATTCTCTGGGGATTCACCCAATTTGTTATATCATGTTCATTCTTTTTTATTCCTAAGTGGTATTACACATATGAGTTTAGCTAAGCCTCTCCATGATATTGCTGCCTTGGCATTCATTTTGTTTGGCCAATAGGCTTGAAGGGGTCTTAAACTGATATTAGCTCTTCATGACAACTCATGTTCTAGATAACAGCCTGCAGAGTCACAACTATATGTTAAGTCCTGATGTTCCCCATTGGCCCTTGTGATAGTCTCCTTTGCCTCCCAGGGCTTTTCCTTTGTGCCCCACCCCTTATATTATACCCTTGAGAAGCTTGCCAAAACCTTGCTTTTCTTGGATTGAATTGACCAATCTTCTCTTAACTCAGAAACCCCAAAGCACTGCCTACAGACTCTAACAAAGACATGTGCCCCAGGTCCTGACCTGCTGTCTACCTGGCACCCTCCTTGACTTCATGTGACCTCTCAAGATGCATGGTGTACTTAACACTGAGGACCTGTGAGCAATAAACTTCTTGGATGCCTCAGTCAGGCAATCCACTCTTGGTTTGGCACAGGTTGTGATCTCATGGGTTGTGAGATTGAGCCCTGTATCTGGCTCCGTGCTTGGCAGGTAGTCCACTTGGGGATTCTCTCCTTCTGCCCCTGCTCCTGCTCTCTCTTTCTCTCAAATGATTAAATAAATCTTGAAAAAAAAGTTAATTTAACAACTTGCAATGAATGTACCACAATTTGTTTAGGCATCCAGCCATTAAAATATATCAGGGAGGGGGAGTCTGGGTGGCTTAGCTGGTCAAGTGTCTGCCTTTGGCTGAGGTCTTGATCTCAGGGTCCTGGGATCCAGTCCCCCATCAGTCCCCTTGCTCAGCAGAGAGTCTGCCTCTCCCTCTCCCTCTGCCCTTTCCCTCCCACCCCCAACACATACTTGCACACTTTCTCTCTCAAATAAATAAAATCTAAAAAATAAAAAATAAATAAAAAATACAAATAAAAAGACAACTGGGAATTTCCACATTGTTACTATTATGAATAAGATACTATGAATATTTATACACAGGGTTTTATGTGAACATAAGTTTTCATTTCTCTGGGATTTATTTTTTACACTCAAGAGTATAGCTCGGTAGTTGCATTATTTTTTAAAGATTTTATATATTGGGGCACCTGGGTAGCTCAATTGGTTAAGCAACTGCCTTCGGCTCGGGTCATGATCCCTGAGACCTGGGATCAAGTCCCACATCGGGCTCCCTGTTCGGCGGGAAGCCTGCTTCTCCCTCTCTCACCCCCTGCTTAGGTTTCCTCTCTGGCTGTGTTTCTCTCTCTCAAATAAATAAAATCTTTTAAAAAAAGATTTTATATGTTTATTTGGGGGGAAGAGGAGAGAGCATAGAGGAAAAGTTAGAGGGAGAAGCAGACTCCCCGCTGAGCAGGGAGCCTGACACAGGGCTCCATCCCAGGACCCTGGGATCATGCTTAACTGACTGAGCCACCCAGGCGCCCCTGCATGTTTGATATAATAAGAAATTGCTAAACTTTTCCAGAACAATTGTATCATTTTACATTCCCATCAAAACCATGTGAGTAATCCATACTGTCTGCATCCGAACCAATACTTGATATTACCACTATTTTTCCTTTTGTTATTTTCATAGGTAGCTATATTTCCTTGTGGTTTTAATTTGTATTTTGAAAATGTCTAATGTGTTGAACTGCTCTTCCTTTTCTAATGTGCCATCAGCATATCTAAATAAAAAAACCTGTAAAATTTCTAGATGAAAACAAGAGAAAATCTTTAGAATCTTGGGGTAGACAAGGAGTTCATATACTTAACTTCAAAGGCATGACCTGTAAAAGAAAAAATTGAGTTGATGAATTAGACCTCATGAAAACTAAAAACCCTTACCATGTTAAAAACTTTGTTAAGAGGATGTTAAGATATTTCCTCTTAAGCTTTTGTTGGCATCATCATCACGAGATGCCTGTGCTCTCCCTTTATAGCCACCTTTGCCTCCTTCCCCCATCACTAACCCCTGGGATAATCTATTATTCCATCTAATCCAGTATAATCCAGTGGAATCTAATATCCGTCTCTGCAATTTTGTTATTCTACAACTGTTATAAAAGTATCCATATCTTTTAAAAAGGGACAAGAAATTAAGAACTGTCTCTTAATCATGACAGTGTGTAGTTGATTTACATGACCTTGTATGAATAGCCTGAATGCCTGGTTTCTTGGGAGGCAGTGTTTTCTCAGGTTCAGAGTTCTAGGGAAAGACTCTTTTAGGCCCATTCCCACATCAGAGCTAGCTCTCTAGGCTAAAACTTTGGTTTTCAGTACTTAAAAAACAAAACAAAACAAAGAAAACAAAACCCAACAAGGCAGAAATTTCAGGACCCCAAAGACAAAGACATGTATCCATCTCTGCTTGTGAAATCTTTTGAAATTTCATGTCTGACCCACTCTGACTTGCTAGCCTTTTGGGATGCAGACAGAGCTTTATTATCAGAGCTAAGTGGCGTCTGCTCTCAGGGTGTTCAGGCTCTTCTGTAGCCTGGTCTGGAGTGGACAGCATTCAGGGGCTGACGTCAAAGTAGAACTTTTCAAATTAGGAAGATAAGCGGCAGTGAACAGAAAGGTGGCAACATTTTGGACAAAGATTTCTCTTATGAACTTTGTAATCATTGAATATTGATGTTTTTACTAAGACAGCCTTAACATTCTCCTGAGTTTGGCCAAAATTCAGACAGGTTTCTTCCAGGCCTCTGACTTCCCTTTTCTTAGAGCAGTTACTTGAGAAAAACCTGCAACAGTAAATTCTTTCTCTGACTTTTTTCTTTGAGATGCAAATCTACAACCCAGCGACTGTCTTTCTTAAGGAACTGGGAGCCTCCTTTTGAGATAGAGTCTTCAAAGAAGATAGTGCCTATTCTCCCAGTCTTTGTAGAAGGAGCCTAACTTTGAAAAGCACCAATTAGTGAAAACGCAGATGACTTAATCAGATTGACACACCCTCCTCCGTAGCTTCCTCTAGTATTTTTCCACTTGCTTAACCACAGTGCTTCCAGAATCTCCCACCTTTTGTTTCAGCACCATTGAGTTTAGTTTCTCTCCTCTATTGTCGTAGTCTAGATAAAATCTCGCCTGTTTAATTCCATTTTTTTTTTTGACCTTGCAATCAATTTCTTTTCGAGAACCTTGTACAATCTTCTGGCAGAATTAACTTGAGTATAAGAGTGAACAGCCATAATCTATTATTTCTATATATTAATTTTCTGCCAAAGGAGAACATTTTATTTTATTTTATTTTTTTAAAGATTTTATTTATTTGACAGAGAGAAACACAGCCAGAGAGGGAACACAAGCAGAGGGAGTGAGAGAGGGAGAAGCAGGCTTCCCGCCGAGCAGGGAGCCTGATGTGGGGCTCGATCCTGGGTCTCCGGGATAATGACCTGAGCCGAAGGCAGTCGCTTAACCAACTGAGCCACCCAGGTGCCGCCCAAAGGAGAACATTTTAAATGTATGGTGATGTCAAAGGACTTCAAGCTCATAAAGGGGGATTCGACCAATGGACTCCAAGAACATAAATCTAGGGAGAAGAGATGAAAACAATTGTTTTCTCCTATGCAGATAAAGTTAATACATCCAGTGGTCGAAGGGACTCTTGGTGATTTCACCTCTGAGTGGGGTGACATGGGTTCTTGGCATGTCCTATTAGAACCAGGCTTGATTTTCCTGTTGAAACGCTTTATGATTAGAGTTGGTTTTGATCTTAGATGAAATTAAAATGGGATTAAGATGGGATTTGGTATGTATAGCACAGCTGGGGACTCAAATCTACTAGAGGCTTCTTTGAGGAATGAGGGCTACTGGGAGGGAATGTATATTGGGGGAGAGAATAGTCTACTTCTTGAATTTGCCGTCTTCCCTTTGATTGGGCCTCCTTCATTCATCTGATCATTTCTAGTTATGTTCTGTACTCCTGCCCTAATATCAGCTACCATTATCTCTATGAGGACTTGGAATGGCCTCCTAACTAATCTCTTTGTTTCTCCCTTTTGCCCTAGCACATTTCCCACAGTGATCTTTTGGAAATGTCCTTTGAAATGGTCACTCTTCCACTCACAGTTCTCTGATGATTTCTCAACATGTTCCAAATAAAATCCAAAGTAATCCTGCAAGGCCTTACTGATCAGGCCCCTCTTAGACATCATTTCCTACTCTTGGCCTGTTCCTTGTGCCTATTTAGCTGCTGGACCTTCTTGTATTTCTGTGAGACTTCTAAACTGAATCTAGTTAAGAACCTTTGCACTGATGTTCCCTCTGATTGGAATACTTCTCCAGGTATTCATTTTGCTTACACCTATAGTTAAGTGTCTGCTCATTTAAGTCTCCACTCACCTTCTCAGATAGACTGTCTCTTAAGGTGCACCCCATTATTCTTCTCCCCCCTTTCTGTTTTTTTTTAAATCTTTCATAGCACTTTTCCATATTTGAAGTTATGAAGTACTTATGAGCTTATCTCTTTCCCCCAGTAGTCTATACATGTCTTGTTATTGTGTCTGAAATACTTAGAATGGTGTGTGGCATTTAGCAGCAAGCAATGCAGTCATATTCATGTATTGAACACATAAGTTGTTTTAGATTTATGGCTGATACATTACATAAGTAGAGATGAATTGTGCACCTCAATATGTCTGGTACTGTACCTCAGGTAGATCACAACATGTTGCAGTGGTTTATGTGTGATAGATGCATTAAATTTGATATGTAATATTTTAAGGGGAAATGGCATTTGAGTTCCAAATAAGTGGCTTGCATATGATTTTTTAGAACACAGTTTATTTAAGTTGGCCATAGCTTGGCCTTCTTATGTAGCCATAAATGGTCCATAAATGTAGCCCAAGATTTCAATAGTGCATTTCATAATAATAAATGTTGTGACTAAGATTATGCTGTTTCTAGAGAAATTTTATCTTTTCTGGTAGTCATGGAACTCAGTAGGTGTGCAAGGTAGGAGGTTCTTGACATCAGTATTAGTCAAAGTTTTCGGGTAATTTGTTCATCTGGAGTGGGACCGTAGCCATCCTTTAAGGATGTGACGGGGAGGTGTGAATTTCTCTGCCTCTGTAGAAAAATAATTGGCAAGAGGTAGGATGAGTGTAAGACATAGGAAATAAACAGTACTCCATTTTCACCTGAGAAAGCATGCTCAGTTGGAACAGAAGCAGAAAGCCCCATGATGATAACTGGAATTGGGTAAAAGTTACAACGTGGTGGGTTTGCAGAGGCCCAGGATTTACCTAGGCATTTTTGATGTTAAAAATATGGCAACTATAATAGTGAATCCCATCTCCATGTAACCCTAATGGGTAGGCTTGCCCTGGTCAGCAATAGTGCGGTATTTAGAGAAAGGGTACGGATGAAGGAACTGAGCGCGGACTGCGTGGATGCAGCTCCTGCACCTGCGTTGTATGTGCCTTGTACGCGCACTGTGTGTGCAATGTATGTGCTTTGCAGCTTCTGGCAATCCTATGAAGTGGGTGCTTCTGTTGTCTCTCTTTCATAGGTAAGGTATCCGAGGCTTGCAATGGATTCAGTATTCACAGTATTCTTACTGTGCTGGAATACTACTCTAGGGTTGTCTGGCTCAGAAGTCAATCCTGTTTTCTGTAACATTCTGTGATTCCCCTACCACTGGGGAATAAGTGATCGATGGCATGGACTCTGAGGGCAGCATTTCAGAAAGTTGTCAATATTCTTGTATTTTTCTTGAAAGCTTTTAAAGGCATTTTTAGGGATCTAGGGCCAGATTGGAAAGAATTACAAGATAAGAATAAAATACACATTCATTATTAGGTCTTACAGTTCCTATGTAACTTTTTTTTTTTTTAGTCACTATTTATCCCCCTACCAGAGCATACACAGTAAAAAGAAGAACTGAAATTCCCAATTCCTATGACTATCCATATACATGAATCCACAGCCAGCCACAGAGCATTATCTCTGCTTTACTGGAGTTTGAAAGTTCTTAGCAGTTTGAAATATTTTTATTTGTTTTATTAAATAATGGATAGCTATTACAATGAATCCAACACAGAAAAATGGGAGCAAGAAAATAAGTAAACGCGTGTTACATGTAAATACTATAATAATTAAAAAGTTATCTGCGATCCTCAAACCACAAACTAATTTGGAGCAACTGTTTCGGAGGCCAGAGGTCTGTGGGTCCTTATGGAAATGGAAGTGAGGAAATTCTGTTTTGGGGCATAAGAGCATATGAGGAATAGCTTCTCCTGTATTCTTATTTCCATAAGAAACCTGATTTGAGGCTTCTGGTTTCAGGTATGAAGGCCTCAGACTCTGAACTTTGCCCTGCTTCTAGAGTCTTGCATTATTTGCTTTGTTCAAGTCATTTAAGTCTAAAAATAATCTGTTTATGGAGACATTTCCCTTTCTGCCTACAGTAAGATTTTACGTGGGTGTATGTTGTGGTTTACTCACACCCAGACTTTTATTCCCTTATAGCAATAGCCTTACTCAGGAACTCCCACATAAGCTTTCCGTGAAGTTACTTAAGAGCATCCTGGTGATGATAAATGGGGTGGCAATGTTCATAGTGGTCAGAAGTGTCCAGAAAAGCATAGGTGCTTAAATAAGTGTTTGATTAATTGATAAGCAGCAACAAATTTCTGAGTTTCCTTTGTAGTTCTATCCAATTTACGCCTGTTTGTTAAAGAGAACATTTAATGAGGTACACATGCAAATATATGGTTATTATTAGACAAAATCATTCATAGATATATTTTGTTAAGGGTTGCAGATCTTGAAAATGTTTGGTTTTGTATTTATAATTGGCATGTGTTTTTAAATTATTACACGAGAAAATTTCCATAAATTCTGCTTTGTCAATGATTTAATACAAGCATATAACAAATAAATCATTTACCACGAGTACTGCAAATAGAATAGTGACAGGTCAGTAAGTTTGCCTGGGAGCTCTGTAGTCGGCTTTGTTGTTAAATCTTCAGATGGGCTGAAACAGCCAGCACTGACCTGTGCTTATACACCTTTTAGCTGGCCTAGGCTAAATGAGGAGCTAGGCAAAGTTGATGATGTTTCCATTGTGCTGTCTAATCCCTCCCTATTGCTTTCTTCCCTATCAAAACTTGCTTTCACGATACCAAGAGAACTGGAAATTTAAGTGATCATCCCAAGAGTCTTAGTGATCAAAGTGATACACAATAAAGAAGCTCTAATGGTGAGAGTCTGTACTTTCAGGAGGGAGAGAGGTCTTTTTCCTCCCCTTCTTCAGTGTGCTGTTCTGTATTCCTAAAATCAACTCAATCATTTGGTGATTTGTAAGCCATTTATGTGCCCCAAATAATGAAAATATTTTCTCCATTGTTTTCTTTCTTTCCTTCCCCCCTTCCCCTTCCCTCTCTTCCCTCCCCCTTCCTCCCTTCCTTTCCCTTCCCTTCCTTTCCCTTCCTTTCCCTTCCCTTCCCTTCCTTTCCTTTCCTTCCCTTTTCCTTTCCCTTCCTTCTCCTTCCCTTTCCCCTTCCCTTCCTTCCTCTTCCCCTCCCCTTCTTCTTCCCCTTTTTCTTCCCTTCCCTTCCTTTCCCTTCCCTTCCCTCCTTCCTTCCTTTTAAAAAACCATAGTTGCTAACCTTTACCTCGATTAACAAGCATTTCCCACTTATCTGGTTGACATTCTGCCTTGTTTTTAAAGGGTTAGGTTCTGTAGAAATACAATTTGGGTTTATAATTACAAAGAAGGAGAGATGAAATGAAGCATGATGGATTGCTTTTCCATCAGGCTTACCTTAAATTATATATATTTTAATTGTGTTTGTAATACTATCATCAAATATTTAATATGTATTTTCCAGATATGAAATGTACCGTGATCTTCATGCTATAGATACTTATGAAAAGAAAGCAAATGATTATCAAAATGGTGAAAAATATGTAACAGACAATGTGGATTTATTCCACAAACCCAATTCTAGAGAAAAACATTCTTTGGCAAGCAGTCAAACAATTTTAATGTAAAATGTAATGCAATAGGGGTGACATATTTTAGTACAAATTAATTAGATTAGTGAAGTGAAATGGCCTGAGTCAGAACAAATAAAATGAGCTACATAACATGAGGAACTTTGCAATGATTCTTAGGCTATCAATTCTGTTACTTTGCATTTTGAATTCTATTTAGATCATCAAAAATTATATAAAACCAATTCCTGTTTCTTCTGGTTGATTACATAAAAATACAATGATGAATTCCATTTATCTGTAAAATGAACAGAACATTTGGATATTAACTCTCTTCAATAAAAAGTTTCCCATTTGTAAAATACCTTTGTTTCTTTAATTTTCTTTGCTTGTTTTATATTGTGGGCCTACTGAAAAAGTTTCACTTATTTAGGGCTAATTAATTTTATTTTACTTTGTTAATTTATTTACACCTCAGCTTATTCTGCAGGTAATCTGGTGGTTTATTACAACAAAAAGGAAAAAGAGAAAGTTGTTATATATGAATATAATAACTATGACCAAAAAAGTATAGAAAGACAGGTAGGAAAATGTGACCTTTTATTTTTTAATTATTTATTTTTTTGAAGGCAACTTTTGGGACAGGAGATCTTTTCAAATAACATGTGAGGTAAGAGTTAATATCCAAAATATATAAAGAACTTAGAAACTCAATACCCAAAAAACAAATAATCGAAATAAAAAAATGGGCAGAAGACATGAATAGACATTTTTGCAAAGAAGACATACAGATGGTTAACAGACACATGAAATGATGCTCAGCATCACTTATCAGGGAAATACAAATCAAAGCTACAATGAGTTATCACCTCACACCTGTCAGAAGGGCAAAATTAACAACACAAGAAGCAACAGGATGGAGAAAGGGGAGCCGTCTTTCACTGCTGGTGGGAATGCAAACTGCTGCAGCCACTCTGGAAAACAGTATTGAAGTTCCTCAAAAAGTTAAAAATAGAACTATCCTGTACTACTAGGTATTTACCCAAATGATACAAAAGTACCAATTCGAAGTGATACAGGCACCCTAATGTTTATAGCAGCATTATCAACAATAGCCAAATTATGGAAAGAACCTAAATGTCCATCAACTGATGAATAGATAAAGTAGAGGTGGTATATGTATACAATGGAATATTACTTAGCCATAAAAAATGAAATCTTGCCATTTGCAATGACATGGATAGACCTAGAGAGTATTATGCTAAATGAAATAAGTCAGTCAGCAAAAGACAAATACCATATGATGTCACTCATATGTGGAATTTAAGAAATAAAACATGAACATAGCAGGGAGAAAAACAGGGAGGCAGACCATGGAACAGCTTCTTAGGTACATAGAACAAACTGACGGTTGCTGGAGTGGAGGTGGTGGGGGGATGGGTTAAATGGGTGAAGGGTATTAAGGAGGGACTTGTGATGAGCACTCAGTATTGTATGTAAGTGATGGAAGTATCTAAAAAACTCAGTTCAAGCTGGCCCTCAAGAAACTAAAAATATCTATACATAGGGATCTGGTTTCGTTTAACCAGAACTTGGTCTGATGGATTGAGATATCCTTGGAAATTTTATCCTTTTTGTGTTGATTTCATCTCAGTTTTGTCACAAGATGGTGGGAGCAGTACTAGGCCTCATATCCATTTACAACCACATACATAGGTTGTCTTTTCTGCCTTTCTTTCAAGACAGGGAATCTTCCTTTCTATTTTATCTACTAAATTTCCCTTTGAATCATACTGGCCTAATCATTTAATCAATAACCTGCAACTGAAGGAATCCTGTAGACTGATTGAGTTAAGCCTAGTTTCCTGAACCAGTCATGGCAAGCAAACTTGATTATATTGAACCATTCAGTGCCATCCCGGAAATTTTGAATGTGATCTAATATAGTTCATGAGCTCTATGGTCTAGGGATGGGTACTTGAACAGATACTGGGAATTAGGGAAGGGAAAGTAAGTGTAACCTCCAGTGTCCTCTGAACAAGTTGCCTGAGGGAAATTTAATCTTTTTATTTCTTAGGAATTTAACATTCTGGATTCATTTATTAGTTACAGAAGTCTGTTTTGGATTTGCAATCAGAGATAGTCATGATATTTGCCAGATTTTAATGTTAAATAAAAATAAATCAGAAAACAATGCCATAATAACTATATCTCCATTATAGAATCTTCTGAAGATAGCTGACTTCATAAACATTTGAACATGATGGATAAGCTTATGGGGTTGAATATTTCCAATTTAAGCCGTGTAGTTTTGTTTCTACTACATTCTTCTAATATTTGTCTAAATAGAGGTAAAAATCATTGACTCTCAATCAAAATGTGTTGATTTACAAAACTTTTTTCAATAGAAGAAGAAACCATCATTTATTTTTGGAGGGTAGAGCGGGAATGGCAACAAGTTGAAACAAGAGGGTAATCAATGCAGTGCTAGTGCTAAAAGATTAGGATTTAAAGTATGTCCTAAGGTCAAAGGTGCTGTTACTTTGATCTTAGATAATAATGTGCCTGACTCTTGTTTTCTCTCTCTCTCTCTCTCTCTCTCTCTCACACACACACACACACACACACACACACACACACACACACCTTCCAGTAATTTGAACCATGATCTCAGGGAGACTTATTTTTAAATGTTATTTTTCTCTCCAGGGAAGCTATGGGACTTTAAATAATGTGAATGCTCTTGCCTAGAGATGGAGGGTAAAATTAACACTGAAAAAATATTTTAAAATGAAAATGGATCAATTGATAATAATTATCAATTGATAATAATTTGCTTCTCCAAATTTGACTATATTCCCAGGTCTTTCTACTGCCCAGTCTTTGAGGACAATGTCTACATTAGACAATTTTCTGCCTCTGCTTTGCTTCAAGATAATTCTTTTCTTTATAGACAGTGGTTGTGGCAGGTAAATCAATTCCCGTAAGTACAGTCTCCTGAAATGAAGGCAGGTTCATTGTCCTCTCTGGGGACAGCACCAGCCAGTTTTATTATCTTTTCCAAATCATGACACTCAATGAAGTGTGGAACTGATAAAAGATGAATTTACTTTAAGGTCCAAGAGAGAAAACATAACAGAAAATGAGAAGTTTCATCATAAATGCACCAGTGAAGTTGCCCAGGGAGACTTAGTGATGGTGAAGCTATCTCCTAGCCACAGAAATTGCATCTCACCTTATTCATGACTGACACTCTAATGGAATCTCCGACTGTCTGAGCATACTGTCTGGACCCGCTTCATTTTCTCTTTCAGGTGCAAAGCAGCATTTCTGGTTTGACCCATTGTCCCAAGATAGGCAGAGAGTTTCGTTGGCGCTAGTCCAAAGGACAATAGGGAAGTGATCTAGCTAAAATTACATATTGATCTCCCTTCAACCAGCATCCTTTCCAGTTAAATTACCCTGCTTCTTCCTGAAGGGTTCACTATGAGTTTTCAAAACACACTCACCCAACTTCTTGGGTGATAATTTTTCTTCTTACAGTCTTTTGATTTAGATCTGATATATTTAAATAGCTGTTACTTTTACAAAAAGAATACCAATTTTAGAGTGTTGTAAGCACAGACATTTGGTAAAGAAACAATCCTATAAGTAGGACAAATTAAATATTTGCTGATATAAACCGTTGGGAAAAATTTTCATTACTATGGGAAACCTGAGTATTCTTCCTTTTTATTCTTCTCTCCTACAGTCAGTTTTTCATGGTACTGAAAAATTCTCCTTCTATATGAATTTTTACTAATTTTTAAACCTCTCAAGGCAGGAAGCAATGTTTATCCTTGTTTTCTTCTTCTACCTCTTTTTTTAAAATTTCAGATGCACAGATTTGAATTAATCATACTCCTTGGCTCTTGGCACACTTTCATTAGGCCATGAAAGAGCCTTCCCTTATTGATACAGTAGGTGTTCAACAAATAGCATTCATCATGAGTAAAGTCTTAGTACTTTTTTTTTTTTTTTTTAAAGATTTTATTTAATTGACAGAGAGAAACACAGCCAGAGAGGGAACACAAGCAGGGGGAGGGAGAGAGGGAGAAGCAGGCTTCCTGCCGAGCAGGGAGCCCGATGTGGGACTCGATCCCGGGTCTCCAGGATCATGCCCTGAGCCGAAGGCAGTCGCTTAACCAACTGAGCCACCCAGGCGTCCCTAAAGTCTTAGTACTTAAGAAACTTTTCCAATGTAGGACATGGATAAGAGGATTGAGAATGGATCAGAACTATTTCCTTTACTGCACGCATCAGAGGTTATTGACAGTTCCTTAGTGAGTTAATATTGGAGTCTGACATTAAAAAAGAATTGGAGTCTGACAGAACTATTGTATATTCTTTATATTATATTGTATATGAATATTAGCATATCATTGAATATGATTCAACTTTTGCAGGTTTATATTAATTGACTAACTACTTTAAGTATTATTACAGATAAATGCTTGATTTGATGTGCCCTATCCACTTACACTGATCAAGATTCAGACGTGCACTTTCAGGAACCCTTTATAGAATTCTATTTTAACAAGGCTCAGTTCTGTCTGGATTCTACAAATTTAACCATCATTTGCTAAATTTTACTTGGTGGTGTGTTTGATGTTTGACCATGCACTGAGTGGCCAGGCTGTGCAGCCAAGGTCAAAAGGTAGGGAAGAAACCAGTGCATGATTTGAGGTTGCTGAGAACAGACAACAAACACACCAGGCTCAAGCAGTACAGCACTTTTATAGAGCAGGGGGAGAGAGAGCTGGTATCTAACCCTTTAAAATGTGTGGGTCCCCCATGGCCAGATCCACTCTGCAGCCAGCCAGTGCAGGCCCTGTAGCCTGCACACCCCACTTCCTGCTGCAGTAGAAGTGACCTGACCACGGGAGGTCAGAGGACCTCTCCTGTGGGGTCTGAGATACAGAAAGCAGAGACAGGCCTGGGGGCATTGACACATGCATTAAGCAGAACAAAGGAATGCACATTGAGTCTGAAACAGGGAAAGGTAATCCCATAGTTGGTGATAAGCCTAGCACAGGTTATGAGGAATCTATTTCTTGGTAAGGAAGTGTTCCAGGCCCAAGGGTCATTCTTAAGTGGCCTAGTGGGGTGCAGAAAGACTGCAACCCATGAGACTGTATTTTCCAACACTTGATGATGGTAATGAAACTGTTTCTATTGCAAACATATTCAACCATATATACTTTGGGAAAAATACTCCCTTGGCAGTGTTTCTGACTTTTTTTAAGCATACAATTTCTAGAACAGTGTTTCTCTTATTTTTTTTGACTTTGATGGTCACGAAGAAATTCATTTTCCTTATTGACCTTTGACATGTATGTATGACTACAACAAAATCTTCAGAAACAACACATTCCATTATAATGTGTAATGTACTCTAACATTTTTTGGTTTGATTCTATTCTATTACATTAAAAAATTGATCCACTTAATTGATTTCATTAATGAGTCCAAACTACTGTTGGAAAAATACTCTTCTAGGAAATGGGCCATACAGAAACTATAAAGTTTACAAGAACATTCAGTGGTTTGAATAACAAAGGGGTGGGGTGATAAAGAGGAGCAAGAACTGCAAAGCAGAGAGTAATTTCATTAGTGTGGATGTTACATAAATCACATCTATCTTTCTCGCTACAATAAACATGTGGCTAAAAAACTTTTAGAAGAAGCAATTTAAATCTTATGCATGAAGGGATACATAGATTTTCACAGTCTGCTTACATAATTATTCTGGTAGAGAAGGGATTTATTATTTTAGCCATAAGAAGAATTGGTAAAATTAAGTTAAAATTGTATTATTATACGTATAATATATATAGAAATATATCATTATATTATTGCATGTATATTGCATGTATATAGGAATAAATGTAAAATTATTTTTGTGATAATGTAGCCTTTTAAAAATATTTTATTTATTTATCTGAGAGAAAGAGTGAGTGAGAGAGGGAGAGGGAGAAGGAAGCAGGGGAAGAGGCAGAGGGAGAAGCAGACTCCCCGCTGAGCAAGGAGCCCGATGCAGGGCTGCATCCCAGAACCTGGAGATCATGACCTGAGATGAAGGCAATGCTTAACTGCCTGAGCCTCCGAGGCTCCCAATGATAATATCCTTTTAAAGTTATATTACATATATATGAATTACATATATATATATATACATACATACATAACTGTAAATATTTAAATCACATATGTACGTATAATCCACCAGGTATTAAACAGCTTACATTACCATAATCAGGCATTAAACAATTTGCATTTTACCTGTGTTCTGGGTTCTACTTGGCTTCCTTTCTCTTTCTCTAAAGGGCAAAACCCAGGGCTTTGGGTGCATTGTTTGCTCAGGATGCTTTCTTCTATGCCTTTGTCCTGCTCCTCTCTCTACATTGTTTAATTTTCATTTCTTTTAAATCTCATCACGATTATTATATTCCTAGGTTAATCTTTGCTCTCCCAAGACTAAATCAGGTCCACTTCCACTCAGTTTTTACAGCGGATCTTTCCTTGGAGCCTTTACAACGTCATGCTCATTTTGGCTCATCAGTGTTTCTTTGTTTCTTGAGTGGCTGATGCAGTGCCTGATACATAGCAGCCACTTGAGTATTTGCTGCATGACTAAATGTATTCTAATAAGTAAAATGCCAATTACTCTAAAAAAGGGGGGGCATGAGTCAGCATTCACAGTATCCTGAATACTTCCCAGATCTCATAGCTTTGTGCTTGGATCATTGTTTTTGTATAGGAATACATATATTCCTCTTTCATATCCTTATCCATCAAATTTCGTACTGACTTGCATGTGGTAAATGCTAAATGAATGTTTGTTGAATTGATTTTTTTTAGGCAAACATGTGTGTGTGTGTGTGTGTGTGTGTGTGTGTGTGTGTGTGTGTTATTCATGTAATGAAACCTGTAGAGAGAGGAATATAGTTCATATTTGAGCAGATTTATATAATCTTATAATTATGTTTATTGATTTCCATCTTTTAGGATCAATCTAATGAGAAGCAGGAAAGATATGTTTCAGTGTTAATGCGCTTACTTTACAGAGTGTGTTCAAGAGGTTTTGGAAAGTCAACGTAATGAGAAGTATATGTTTGGTATGTTATTTATAGTGAATGGTTAACCAATATCAAAGCTAAAAGTAAAGATATAAAAATACAACACGGGGAAGAGGAGGGGGAGGAGGGAACAAAGTAAATGAACTCAATTCTCACATTTATTTCGATGGCAGTTAATGAATATTGTCTAAAGTTAATAAGTCAATATAATGAAAAGAAACAAACTTCTTATTTAGACTTATAGAAATAATCACCAAAACCCCTAGAAACAGAAAAAATTAAGAGATTATTATCCTTGGAGAGTGTCTGTAGGAGGGGAGGAATTGGATGAGAGATTGTTGCTTTTCATCATTGATCTTTGGTACTAATCAAACAAAGATCTAGAAGAAAAATGGTATACAGAATTCTTCTTAAAGTTATTTTAGATCCATGCATTTTCCTTGCTTCTGGCTGTTCCTTAATATCTTACTATGAACTGATTATGATTACTTTTTTTTAAAGCTAGTGTTGAATTGCCATGATGGAAAATGTTGAAGTTCTCACACTAAAATACTGTTATGGGTAGAAATCTAGATCCCTATAGAATTGCCACTCACATACTATACTAGAAGTTAGAATATCTATGAAACAGAAAAGCATTAATACTTCCCAAACTTTCTTATGCACAGCAGCATTCTCATACCTCATGAATACTGTAGTTTATTGTATAATGATATAAATAAACTGAGGCAAAAGAACACACAAAAACTGAACTCAGTATAGAAATTTTCTGTTTACTGTTTCCCTCAACCTATGCAGAGTCTCCTGATTTATCTTGGCATATATTCATCATTATAATATCATATAGAGTGGTTTCATTACCCAAAAACCCTCTGTGCCCAGCTTATTCATTCTTCCCTTCCTCTTAACCCCTGGAAACCACTGATTTTTTTTACTGTCTTCATACTTTTGCCTTTTCCAGAATGTCCTATGATGACATATGATGTGTAGCATCTTTTCATATGCTTATTTACAATTTGTATATCTTCTTTGATGAGGGGACTGTCAAGGTCTCTGCCCATTTTTTTTAATTGGGTTGTTCTCTTATTGTTGAGTTTAAACATTCTTTGTATATTCTGGATAATGGTTCTTTACCAGATTTGTCTTTTGCAGATGTTCTCTCCCAGTCTGGGGCTTGTATTTCCATTCTCTTGACATTATCTTTCACAGGAGCAGAAGTTTTTAATTTTAATAAAGTCCAGCTTATCAGTTATTTCTTTCATGGATCGTGTCTTTGGTGTTGTGTCTAAAAAGGCATCATCACCATATCCCAGGTCATCTATGTTATCTACTATATTACCTTCTAGGAGTTTTAAAGTTTTGCATTTTTACATGTAGGCCTTGGACCCATTTTGAGTTAATCTTTGTGAGGGTTTTAAGGTCTTTATATAAATTATAGAAATTTATTTTTTTTGCATTTATATATCCAGTTCTTCCCGTACTATTTAGTGGCCTCTTTATAGTGTTAAATTCTGACTGATTTAAAGGAAACTTCACTTAGAAAATTAGAGAAAAGAAACATTAGGTCAAGTATAAGGAATTGGCTTAGGCTGGCTTTACAAGTTAAGAATATATTTTCCCCCATGTGCAAGAATTCCAGAAGTAGGCAGTCTAGTATCTATAAAATATGATCATCCTAAGCTTTCTGCTCCCCCTTCTTCAAAACATGGTTTCTATTCTTGGTTTATCTCTTCATTGGCTTCCCTTTTTATGGTAACAGAATTGCTCTTTTGTTCCAGGTAGGAAGAAGGAGTAGGAGAATAAGGGCATCTGCCAGATGAGTAATCACCTTCAGGGAACTTTCCCAGCAGCTCTACCTTAAGACTTTAGCTTATGTCATATTTGGTATCCTTTCTGTAAGGGTGGCTCGGAAATTTAGGGTTTTAGCTGGAAACATTTCTACCCCAATCATAGAGGAGAGGAAAAAAGGGGAGGCATAATTTTCACAGGCAACTTCGCATCTCTTCCAAAGCTTCATCTATGCCAAAGTTTTGGCTTTAAGCTCTTTACCCTGTGTGGTAGAGGAACAAGATATGGGTCTGCAAAATGCCACAGATTTGTCTTAATGAATTATCTTAGTTATCTAGACAATAGGTGTAGAAATTTTGAAGCAATATCCATGATATTATATACTTTAATAAGTTATTGTTGGGTTAAAAAAGGGGACTTGTAGAGAGGGAAATATATCCTTAGTATGTCTGCCTAACTCATCATCTCTAGCACCCAACAGAGCTCTTTGCCTTATTGGTAATAGTATTAGGCTTTTTTTTTTTTTAAAGATTTTATTTCCTTATTAGAGAGAGTAAGTGAGAGAGAGAAGAAGAGATGAGAGAGAGAGAGAGAGAGAGAGAGAGAGAGAATGAATATGAGCAGGGGGAGAGGCAGAGGGAGAAGTAGCCTTCCCTGCTCAGCAAGGCTTGATCCCAGGACCCTGGGATATGACCTGAGCCAATGGCAAATGCTGACTGGACTGAGCCACTCAGGTGCTTCTAGTATTAATTTTCTATTGTTGCTCTAACAAAATACCTCAAATGTAATGTCTTAAAGCAACCCAACTTTACTATCTTACAGTTCTGTAGGTTAGAAGTCTGATACTGGTCTTAGTGGGCTGAAGTTATCATGTTGGCAGGGCTTCATTCCTTTCTGGAGGTTCTAGGGGACAATGCTTGCCCTTCCCTTTTCCATGTTCAAGAAACAGCCCACATTTCTTGACTCACGGCCTCCTCACTTTTTTTCAAAACCAGGAACATTGAATTTCTATGGCTACTCTTCCACAATTGTATCTCCCTCTGACACCTCCCTCCCTTACCTCCTTTCTCCATTTCAAAGGACGCTTTCGATTCCATTGAGTTCTAATAGAGAATCCAGAACCTTCATATTTTAAGATCAGTTGATTGTCAGCTTTAATTCTACCTGTAACCTTAATTTCCCCTTGGCCATATAAAGTGATGTATTTACAAATTTGGGGGATTAGGAAGGACATTTTTGAGGGGCCATTGTTTTGCGTATCATAGTGATGCTGGGTAACATTTATAGTAACAATTAAAAATTATAAATAGTTAACACACCATGCATCATTTTATCCTTCAACAAATCCATGAAGTGAAGAAACTGCAGTTGAGAAACTTGGATTAACTTGCACAAAATTGCATGACATGAAAACCCACCTTTGTAAACACTGTGCTACATTCTACCTCCTACTTAGTGAATCATCAAAGTATGTGGCAAACCTGACTCTATGACAGAGTTCCATGGTTTTGCGTGAAGACTTTTGCTAAATCAAGCTAAACATACTTTAGAATCTCAATTAGGCTGGAGACTTTTTTTTTTTTTTTAAGGATTTTATTTATTTGAGGGAGGGAGAGAGATTATGAACTGCATAAGCAACGGAGAAGGGAAGGAGGAGGAGTGAAGCAGGCTCCTTGCTGAGCGGGGAGCCTGATGAGGGGCTCAGGGTTTGATCCCAGGATGCTGAGATCACGACCTGAGCCAAAGGTAGACGCTTAACTGACTGAGCCACCCAGGTACCCCTAGGCTGGTCACCTTTTAAAAGTATGATTGTGACATGAATAACAAATTTATTTTGTGTTATGGTTTAGAATTTTTCTCACCATTTGTGGTCTTGGAAGGCCCAAACTTATATAGAACCTGCTAATAAAAATGATTGGCATTTCATCTATGCTTCATTATATTATATAAACTATATTTGAATACCTTTTATACCATAAAGAAACCATACTAACCAGGAATGATATGAGGATTTCTGAATATATTTTCACTCACCTCATCCTTACTTAATTGAACATTCACATAATGCAAACCATTATGCTCAATGTAGGTTGAAAATATTTAAGGCTGTGAGAACCTGGGCAAGTTTATTACTGTAATTGAATACTAAAATACAATATTGGAGAAGTTCCTATTATTTTTAGTCTTTTTCATGACATGTTATATTTTGAGCTGCTAATGTGTAACAAAAAACATTTATTTTTATGAGTATTCAGGGAGAAACCATATGTTTTTGAATATAGAAGTCTAATAAAGCTGTAGATTAAAATTTGAATTTAGCAATATTGAGAAATGAACTTATAAAAAAAGGAAATTGTTACACTACAGGCATGGTCTTAAGCAACAAAACTTTTTATGGCGCTAGGCTCTGATTCTTTATTGATATGGTAAATCATTTTATTCAGTAATTGAAATGGCCTTCTTTGAAAGAGTGTAACAAATATTTGTGGGTTTAAGTAATGTTTTATTTGGATTATGTTGAAATAATTCTTCTAGGTATTGGTTTTATTTAAGCCTCAAATTCTCTTTTCTTACAAAGTGTTTAGAATGCTCCATAATTTGTTATAATAAATTCTATAAAGAATGTATGAATTAGGAAAATCTTTTAATTAAACTAATTTCATATAATGATCATCTTTCTACATGATGACAGTGTGTGAATAAATGGTATGGTTTTAGAGGCTCATTTGTTTTACAGATGGAAGAGAAAAACCTGAGTATAATTAAGTTAGATTTGTTTTCTACAGGATTCTAGGAAATCTGGAAATGTATATCCTGAACTTCAATATTTATAGTATATATACACAAGAAAATTGTAGGCTTCATTTTGACTCTCTTGCTCTGCATATGGTGATACATAAATGTGGGATAAGAAGGATAGAAAAAGGAAACAAATGGAAGAGGGTTTATTATTAAACATCTTTCCATCACAAGGATTCTCAGCAAAGTTACCATATAGTGGCAGTGTTTACCAACATTCTCCCGTTTAAGAATCATTTTCTTTGTGCCATTTGGCTAGAATTCTCAAGTGGTACTAACACAGTAGTTTCAAGATATACTTAATCAGTTTTTGAAATATAATAATTATTAGTACACTTCAACCATGGTTCTCATAGGCAGGAGGACTATGTCATATTTATATTTTTATCCCCCATTGCTTATACTGGTGCATGACCTGGTGGGAGCACTCAGTATGTTTTGAATGAAGGAAGGAGTCAATTCTTTTTTCTTCTAGTAACATAAAATGTTTTATTTAATCTTGCTGAGCTATGTTACCTCATCTATCAGTTGGGAGCCTCGATTTTAGACTGTCTCTAAAGTGCCTCTAGTATCAGTGTTTTGTGTCTCTATGATTCTTTCTTCATTTGGTTGTGGTAGATAATGGGGTCTTTCTTCTTTCTCCCTAGTTGTTACTCCTGCCTGGATGACAGAGAAGATAGAGACTCCTGGGTAGTAAGGTCTCTTCAGCCTAGCAGGATACTTGCTGATCCTAATGGTTGAAGATAGCAGTTGGAGGTGGATTTTGGTGGATGATAAAGGCTTCTAGCAGCTTCCGCTCCCCAAGCTTCATGATGATTGGATTGCTCAATTCAAGTTGTGAGTGCTTTCTCTTTTTCTGGTGATCCTTCTAGAGGCAGTGGAATGCTGAATGGCTCTTTCAACAGACAGCTTTGTCAGGGGATTTATTTTAATCTAGAGCTGCTTTAGAATTACAGCACATTCTCCCCTGCTGTGCCCTGAGGTTTCAGGTTCTCTGATTTTTGTAGGGTTGTCATCCGCTCCAGTTTGCCTGGGACAGTTCTGGTTAATCCCTGCTGCCTGGTGTAATGGTTAATGGTGCCTCTTTCAGTCTCAGAGTTACCTGCTTTGGACAATAAATTATAGAGTTACCTACTACTTTGGTTTTTTTACTCCTGAAGGGTTTTCTTTCCTTGTGTTGAAGTGTCCTTATTCCTGGCAGTGCTCAATCTTAGGTACTGGCAACAGTCCTACCTCTTCCTATACCTCTTGTGAGACCTCTCACATAGAGTCAAACTGAGTCTGCTCATTTTCCTGTTTCTTGAAAAAAAAAATGTCAGTTGAATTTTTCTGAGTTAGCTATGGCCTTTTTATTTTCTCCAAGAGCTATTAAGATAGAGCAAAATAGCAACAATAACAACAATCAGAAACATAGTTTTTAAAAAATGATTTTTGAAAAAAACCCTCCACTAAGTTCTAAATACGAAAGGGCATCAGTGCAATACAAATCAGGGCATGATAAGATACTTGAGATCCTTTTTATCTTGGAACCATCTTTTTCACGCATTTCCAAGTGTCCTTCATGGTTGTGGACTCTACAACCCTTGGTTCAGGGCCATCGTGCTCTGTGTGCTTCTGGGATGCAGAGATAAAATAGAAACTCAAGTCTGTTATGGAAAAGTGTATTGAGTGAACATGTAATGCATTTGAAAAAGGAAGAGACAAGGAACATATCAGAAAAAGGACACAAGCTAAGTGTTACAGTTTTCCCAAAGGATTGGGAATTGGAACTAGGCACTGAAGAAAGAGAAGTATTTTTGCAGGTAGAAATGGGGGCAAAATGTTGGGGTGTGTGTTGTCTTCCAGGGGGTCTGCCCATTTTTTTTTCATGTTTAAAATAAGTTTTATTATTTTTTAATTATTTTATTTTTTCAGTGTTCCAAGATTCATTGTTTATGCCCCACACCCAGTGCTGCATGCAATTCATGCCCTCAGTACCCACCACCAGGGTCTCCCATCCCCTCAGTTTGTTTCTGAGTCCAAAGTCTCTCATGTTTCGTTTTCCTCCCCAAATTACTCTACTTCCCATTTCCTTTCCTTCTCCTACTGTCCTGTATATTACTCCTTATACACCACAAGTAAGTGAAACCATGTGATACTAAGCAAAAAGAGAGAAAAGAGAGATAAGATGTCTGGGTCAAAAAGATAATTTGAGATTCTGGAGGGGAAGTAGTTTGAATCTTCAGGTGTTCTTTCCATGACATGCACCTTTATTGGAGTCTGAGTATTACCCCAGAACCTTTATTTCTGTAGAGAAGTTTTATCCTAAAAATAGGCATGGGTAGAACTGAAAGTAAAAAGCAGTTTAATGGTTTTCCAAGGAGCTTTATTACTGTCTATTCTCCTTTCACCTCTTTGGTGTATAGAACATGAGGGAATAAACACGGAGGGAAAGTAGAGTATATGGTCTGATTGCCGCTGGCTTGCTTGTGTTGGCTGTGTGTCCACAAGCAAACTCTAGCTTCATTTTGACAGGAGTGAAGTGTCAGCTTTGGGTACACAGCTCTGAGTTTCTATTTTGAAAGCTGAGTATTCTGCTGGGACATTTCTTACAGCCTGTGGTCGGGGTTAAGAGGGAGGGGATGGAAGATGTCCCTGAGTTTGCTCAATTTTAGAGGAGCCTGTTGGAAGCTTTTATTCATTCAACCAACTGTAGCCTGGAGGCATTAGTGATAAACTGCTGGACCATCAGTCCCAACAGACATACCTAAGGCTGATATCCTGTTTTCTGTTTTCTCTGCCTTTTCATCCCATGTGCCTTTTCTGGACTCTTACTACTATAGGTTCTACAGGTAATTTTCCTCTGGGCATTCTCTCCGAATATAATTTACATTTTGACTTCAGAGGAATTTTAGCTTATGTCCTCTCTGTGCATCCTAAGTGGTTTTACAGACATGAATTTATGTTTATATACATACTTGGGTGAGTAAAAATCATCCATTTATTCATTCAGCAAATGTTTATGGAGCTTCTACTTATTTGGCCATCACTGTTATAAGCACTAGGATAATGCATTGAACAAAAAAAGATAGCTTCCTGGAGCTTATATTCATGGGGGTTGGGGGAGGGAGAAATGTGGAGTCAAGCAATAAGCAATAAACATAACAAATAGATATATTAAATAGTGTGTTAGAAGCAGATAAATGCTATAGTAAAAAGACAAATTAGATCAGAGTAAGGGGAACTGGGAGAGTAGAGGAAAGGGGACAGTAGCAGTTCTCATTAAGAGTGATCAGGAGAGTGGCAACTGGGTGGCTCAGTTATTAGGTGTCTACCTTTAGCTCAGGTTGTGATCCTGGAGTCCCTGGGTCGAGGGCTGCATCAGGTTCCCTTTCTCACTCCTCCTGCTTATGTTCCCTCTCTAGCTGTGTTTCTCTCTGTCAAATAAATAAATAAAATCTTTAAAAAAAAAGTGATCAGGAGAGGGGCCTCTGGCTGGCTTAGTCAGTAGAGCTTGCAACTCTTGATCTTAGGGCTGTGCATTCAAGTCCTATGTTGGGCATAGAGCTTATTTTAAAAAAAAAGAAGAAAGAATGATCAGGAGATGCCTCATTGACAACATGCCATTTGAGCAAAGACTGTAAGGAGACAGAAGTGGCCAAGTAGTTCTTTGAACTGGCATGTTCAAAGAGCAGCAAGGAGGCCAGGAAGTCTGAGTAAAGTAACTGAAAGGAGTAATAACGGTAGAGGAGATTAGAGAGGTTCATGGGGCCAGTCACTGGGGGTCTTGGGGGTCTTTGCAGGGATTTTGGCTGTTATTCTGTATGAAATGATAGGCCATTTCAGAATTGGTGGCACAAGAGTGTTATAATGTAAATTAGGCTTAAAAATCACTTCGGCTTTGTGTTGAGGATAGACTATAGGTGGGAAGTGGGTAAATAAGGACAGCAACAAAAAGACCTGTAATGAACTCTTGCAGTATTCCAGGCAAGAGATGATGTGGGTTGGATTAAAGTAGTAGCAGAGTAGCAGACCAAAGTCAGATTCCTGGGATTATTTTGGAACTTAAGCTGCTCTGATGGATGACATGTAGGAGAGAGACAGAGAGGAATCCAGAAGGACTCTCAGGTTTTGTGCTTGAATATCTGAAGTATTGGTGTTTCCAAAGCAGTTAAATACTTTATAATCACTAAATCTATTAATTCACAATTTGCAGCATTCTCATGTTTTTCCTATAGTTCTGAAATGGATATTGGGTCAGAATACAAAGGATATGGGATATGTGAGGTAAAGTGTCTGTCTTAGTGATAGTTGTCCTGATAACCCCTTCCTACCACATCCCACTAAAAATGCACAGTGGGACCATAAATATTTCTCAAATCTAGGGACCATGAATTATTTCTCTTTGTACTTTTGATATTTCCCATAGTCACTGTTACATATTTTATTTCATCAAGTATATTGTTATTGATTTTAGATGAAACATGATTTTATGTTACTGCTAACAAATGCCACTTAAAGTGATTTATTATTACCTTAATTGGAATTATAATTTACTTTTATTGACATGATACTTATTGAAGGTTATCATGGACTGTTTAGATATACATGTTTATCATTCAGTGTTACTTCTTTGGGGGGCATTTCTTAGCATATGAAAGGCAATACTTTTCATGTATATCAATAAAAAAATATAAAAACATAATATGGCTTCATCTACTTGTAGGTGTCATCCTTTCTTAGGTGTTAAAGAAGCATGGGTGTTACTTTGCAAGAAAATATGGAATTTCAGTCATTCTCCCAACCATGAATAGTAGGTATTCCATAAATGTTTAACTGCTTTAAGTGCTGCTCCCCACCCCCTGGTGCCCCTCATGGGTCCCTGGCTCTTGGCCGCACTATGTTGACCCTGTAGGTGCACTACAAGGCCTGCTCTGGTCTTTTGAGGTATCAATCCCCACTTGTTCTCTGTTGCTGCATTTGGCTGGGCTTGATTTCAACCACTTCTCTCCCCAAAACAAGGCCAGGGGAAGACACGCAATGACTTAATCAGGATTGTTTCTGTCTGACAGTGGTGACTGGCTCAGGGCTGGGCACATTATCGAAGCCAGGCGAGACCCCGACTTTTGTCAGAGCTATCAGGAAATAAGCTTCCTCTGTCTTCTGAATATGATCTCTTGGGGCCTTGAAAGCTTCTGGTCGCCCCCTGGTTATTACAGGGACTGTCTACCCAAGGATAACGCCTGAGCAGAGGAAAGTAGAATTGAGATGGAGAGAAAATTCTCTGGTAACCTCTGATTACCTCTGTGCAGCCATAACTGAAGCTAGTTTTATTCTTGGAATGTTTAGTTATGTGGCCAGTATATATATATATATATATATATATATATATATATATATATATATATATATACACACACACACACACACACACACACACACACATATACACTCCTCCCCTCCTACAGTGGGCTGGTTTAGTTTCTTTGGTTTAAAACTGAAAATGTATTTACTAATACAGAAACATTTTCCTATCTGCTGCTTCCCATCCTTTTCACAGTGGAAGTCCCCTGTAGAATATCGGCGGATACTTCAGTTACTGTCTTCACTACTGATGGCTCCAAGACCTGGAATTCTTACTCTCACCCGTGACCCATTTCTCTCTGAATTCTTCCATTAGTATAAATTAATTTTATAGGTAATTGTCCAAACCAGGTATAAAATGGTGTCTTCAGTTCTTCTAGGCCAGGTTTCAGCTTGGTCTTCTTAATTGTTGAATGGTAGATAGCAAGTTCTTGCTCTCAGATACTTTAGACACCCTCAGACTTTTGCTTTTGATAGAAGTCAAGTTCTGTTCTCTTTTTCAAAACTAAATATGTCTTTGTGCCTCCCACAAAGCTCTGGCCTCTTTCGATGTTGAATACCTCAGGTTCCCAGCTTACCTGCACAGCACGGAGGCCTGTGATGTCCCTAAACTTATTTAAAGGTTAAAACTTTTCCAGGTCAGGTTATCAACTCCAGCTACTTTCCAAAATTCTTCTTGGTGACTCAGATATCCCCAGTGCAGAGATTCAAATCTTGCCCAGATTTCCTGATTAGATGGCACTACCATGTAAGACAATATTGTATTATGGGAATAAAGGTAAATTTTGGAGCTAAGGAGACCTGGTTTCAAATCCTTGCTCTGGCATTTTTAGTTTTATAACCCTAGGTAAACTATAACTTGCTAAGCCTTAATTTATAAAATGGGGATAGAAACATTGTTCCTAGTTCAAATAATTGTTATAAGGTTTGATGTATCTATATATTAACTATGTCCTATCCATTTATCTATCTTTCTGAACCTGACATACTTGAAACTTAATTAGTAAGTTTTCATAAATGGTAGCTATAATTAGAAAATTGCATATCAGATTATTTCTGAGTGGTTTAGTGTCTGTCTTGTGTTTTACATTAAATTATATACCAATGTGTTTAATTGTTCTTATTATTTTCACATATGCATGATGCCAGAATAGTCACACTTAATCTAAGGCAGTAAACTTTGGAAGCTTGTAAACCAAAAATCCTTTTCATATTGTAGACAAATTCACATATCTTTCCCTAAAATAAAAATAGAGAAAAGTGAAAGCAGAGTCAGGATGATAGTAGAATTTATTACATAAAAAACAGAACTTGGCCAGGTTCTGCCATCTCTTATAGGTTCAATATATCTCTACAGAATTCTTAGCTGCAGGTAAGGTAATCCCGTTTGATTTATATGACCCCAGTTTAAGAAATCTACAGAAGGGAGGTCTGTACCAATCCTTTTCTTAGGCACTTCATTGGCAGTGGCTTTGTGTCCAAACAAGTATGGGTTAAGAATATATGTAAGACTCTTCCCGCTATGCAATTTTCATTCATTTCCTTCCTCAAAAAGTAGAAATATTTCCTGAGTCATATTAATTAGGGATTAAAAACAAAAGTTTTCCTAGGACTTGAGAAAGGTGCCAGATTGATTTTCAGCAAGTTTGTGTCCTCTTCAGGTATCACAGTTAACTAAATTCACTCACTTTATTGACTACTTCTTATACCTATCAGAATTACACAGCCTAGGGGCGCCTGGGTGGCTCAGTTGGGTAAGCGACTGTCTTCAGCTCAGGTTATGATCTCGGACTCATGGGATCGAGCCCCATAACAGACTCCCTGCTCGGCAGGAAGCCTGCTTCTCCCTCTCTCACTCCCCCTGCTTGTGTTCCCTCTCTAGCTGTGTTTCTCTCTGCCAAATAAATAAAATCTTTAAAAAAAAAAAAAGAATTACACAGCCTAGGAAGAATTGCTGTCAAATGTGAAAAAGCAATTCTTGCATTCCTCAATACTCTGAAAGAGAAAAAAAAAAGGTCATTAAAGATTTAGACCTATGGTATATTAAGAGTTATTTATTACAGAGCTCGGTTCTTAACGTTTATGGGCCATATACCCCTTAGAGAAATTTATGAAAGCTGTGGACACTCCACAAAAATGCAAAAATAAGAAAGAATTCTGCACCTAATTCCTAAGATATTACGAATCCTTTGAAGCTTGTCAGGTCTTAAGAATTTCAGTGTGATTTCTTATAATCAGAATTTTATATTAGTACAGGATGTTAGAATCCATTTAGATCTATGTCCAGTTTAACTTGGGGTTATTCATAATCAGCACTATGATCATCTAGACCTAATAACTCTGTGTTGTGTGGGTATGTTCCATGTACTATGGGATAGTTAGCAGCATCACTTCCCTCTCTACTCACTAGATGCCAGAGTGGGGTTGGGACAACCATGATAATAAAATGTACCCTAGTGTACAAAATCAGTTGAGAACCACTAGTCTAATTTAAAAATCCCTACCATTTTGTGCTGGGAAAATTGGACAGCTACATATAAAAGAATGAAACTAGACCATTCTCTTACACCACACACAAAGGCAAACTCGAAATCGATGAAAGACTTCAACGTGAGGCAGGAATCCATCAAAATCCTGGAAGAGAACATAGGTAGTAACCTCTTTGACATCGGCCACAGCAGCTTCTTTCAAGACACGTCTCCAAAGGCAAAGGAGACAAAAGCAAAAATGAACTTCTGGGACTTCATCAAAATAAAAAGCTTCTGTACAGCAAAGGAAACAATCAACAAAACAAAGAGGCAACCCACAGAATGGGAGAAGATATTTGCAAATGACACTACAGACAAAGGGCTGGTATCCAAGATCTATAAAGAACTACTC